>BMAO01014648.1:0-77635 GCA_019973975.1 Trichonephila clavata | reverse complement strand
AAATCGATTTTAGTTAAGAATAGTTTAGTTATCATTAAGTATATGCAAAATAAAAAAATTATCTCTATTCACACTTATGAATTTAAGGATTTATTTAATTCCATAGATATTGGGGACATGGTTAAAATTCTCAAAATAGCCTATAACAAATATTCTTTGAATAAACTAATTAAGTATGATAAATATTTTTCTATTAGCCATCTAGTACTAAATGAAAATTTATATTTTTCTCAATAACTCTTATTATCAGCAAATTAAAGGTCTTCCACAAGGAGGGCCTGCTAGTAATTGTTTAGCCAATATTTATTTGCACTTTTATGAACATGATAGCATTAGTTTTGATTCCTGTTACTTTTTTAGATACATAGATGACTTAATCATCTTTAGAAATATAGTAAATTATGTTCCTAGTTTTAAATATTATATAGAATATATCAAATTATTAAAAACCAATTATAATAATGAGTCAGCAAACTTTTTAGACAAACAATTAAATTTTAAGAATAATATAGTAATTTGTAAAATTTTTGATAAAAGAGACTCGTTTGACTTTAACATTATTAAAATGCCTTTTTGGGGTAGTAACCAACACCTGTCTATTTTTAGAAATATTATCTTAAATTTTATAAAGAGGAACAACGATTTAGTCACAGATAATGATGTTAAACAAAAAAATTATGAACTGTTCTGCAATAATTGCTTGGATTACAACTATCCAAGTAAATTCATTTTTAAATATATTTCAAAGTTATCTCTCTAATTATTCCTTTTCAATTTTAAAATATTTTTCTTCGTTTTCTCCTTCTATTTTTATTAATTTCGATATTTTTTTTTTGTTTGCTTAGTTTAAATACAATAAAACTATCTAGGTGGCGCCTCTAGTTTTTGCTTCTGATTTAACCAATTTTTAACACGTCATTTAGCGTTGTTGCCTGACAATATACTGGTCTTATTGTTATCTTGTGGACTGCATTTTTTCATGTAAGTTTTTGCGCTGTTTTCCTTTTCAATATTATTTTTATTTTTCATCTTTTTAAAAATCATTTCCTTTCATATTTTATATTAATTTAATTTTATTTTCCAGGCGGTTGTAAATTACACGTAGTTGGTTTTAGGCCGAACTTTTCAATATGGTTTTGTATTGCTGTTATGTCGAAAGTTTCTGCTGTACAGGAGAAGGTTGAATCTGTAAAATATATTTAACCCTAATTTTGCTGGCCCTAATCAGCAACAGCTTTAGAAACCATAATAGGCCTCCATTTTAGTCCATTGACTCCTCTGGTTTTTTACATTTTAAAGTTATAAATCTTTTTCCTATTATACATAAGTTTCTTTAATTCTGGTAGAATATATTTTTCCATCATTTTTTAAAGTTATGTTTCTTGAAATCTGGTTTCTCTATCTTCTGGCTTTGTTAGTGGTACAATTTAGTATTATCATTTTATTATACTGTGAATTTGTTTCATCTTATGATATTATATATATATATATATATATATATATATATATATAGTTAAAATTTTCTACTATAGATACATGAATAATCATCACAACTGAGAAAAACCGAATATGTAAGATAAATCAGACATTAGAGTTTAGAAAAGGATATATTAGAAATTATAAAAGATAATAGAATGTAAAAGTATATAAATATATGGAAGTTACAGTATTATACACATTGCTGACTCTCTTAGCACAGCTCTTATATATAAAAGTGGGGTTGGACATTGGACATTTTTTTCCACCCAACCGTCCCCCTTTCTGTTAATAATACTGAGCAAAAACCTATTGAAAACAACGGATATAATATTTGAATCCATTTACAAGATAAACCTAACTTACCTGAAAATTTCATTCGAAAATGCATAGCCCGCGCTAAATCTGAATACATAAACAAGTTATTGCCAGATTCTGGACCCAAATACAAATTTAATGCATGGGAATGGCTGAATAGTAGCACTTAGCAATAGAATGGAAAAAATAGAAATAAAATAATTAAATAGTGTGCATTAATACCATTATACTTGAGAGATACTAGGATTTTAAATGTGTTAAATTATTTAAATAAATAAATAAACTACTAAGGTTAAAATAAAACTCTAAGAGATGAAGTAATTTCATCTAAAATTTGAATAGGTAGGTAACTATTTCTATCTAGGGAAAATGATAAATTTATAATAATATACTATTAACATTCTAAGGAATTTTAATCCTTTCTATTTAGAAATTTTTCATTCAATGAACTATTAATTAAATTAATTGGGTATTTTTGAATAAAGTAATATTTAGTAAAATGTTTATATATATATATTTTATATTTTATCTGATTTTTATGTTTTCTGATTGAAATGAGAGATTTATTGCGTTGTATATAATTCATAATTATATTTCTAAATAAAAAACATGTATAGTACTTTCCCAATGAGGTACTTTTTAATACTGTTTAAAATCTTCTCTTTTGTCATGAATATATTCATTATTATAACATCTTTTAATTTAATTTCTATATCAAGAAAAATTGTTTGAAAGATGTTATTATTTATCTGTATGAAATTCAGATATTGTAGATAAAAACTAGTGTTAGGTTTAAAAACGTCTTGCCGGCCAAAAATAATATCATCTATATAACGAAAAATGTAATATTCCAAAATAATCATACACAATGAAGCTATTTTCAAAATAATGTTAATATAAATTGGCAAGACAGTTGCTGGCTACGCCACCTTGTAGAAAAACTTTAATCTGTTGATAATAGTTATGCTTTATAGCATATATAGTTCTCTTTTAGTACAAACCTAAGTAGAGAACTAAATTTTTCATAATTAACATTTGTGAATATATAAAAATAATCTTTATATAATTTTACTAGTATTTTAATCATATCATTAATAATAATAGATTTAAAAAAATCTTTAAAATCTAATCTATAGATTAAAGAAATCTTTTTATCTTTAATTTGTTCAGTAATTTCTTTACTATTTTTAAATATGGCAGTGAATTTAAGATTATTTATTGTATCTTGTTATATTTTATACAGAATTTTGCCTAATTTGCTGATATATGTATTAAAACCATTAGTAGCTGTTCTAAACTTGGCTGGGTCTTTATGAAATTTAGAAGTAAGAAATATACATATAGAAATTTAAAATTATTATTGGTTTGTATTCTTAATTGTTCATAAGAAGCCAAAATGTGACTGTTTATTTTTCTTTCAGAAATTGATGGCTTAATTAAAGGCTTATTATTTTCAAAAGAATTGTGGATTATTAACCCCTTAACTGGTGAGGAAAAGCTACGAAATTTACCCCCAACTTCCCAGCGCCACTGTTTTTTTCACATGCGTTCGTTGTTCTGCTCTTTATTGGGGGAAAAGAAGAGAGGTAATCTAAAAAAATTTTTACTTTCATTTTGAAAAAGAAAAGGAAAAAATAAGAATGTTATATGATAAAATTTAATGTCTAGAGTTATAATTTATTATTATAGTGTAACTTATCTGTTGTGAGTTACATTCTGAAACAGCGTTGAACACATACGCAGCATCACATTTAGTGCCTTAGCGAGATTCACGGCAAATATTTTTCTTTCTACTATCATAGTAGCATTTACGGTAAGCGAAAATGAGAGCAAATGAAGGACAGGAAAGATCACACTCAAACGAAAAAATAAGAAAAACTACTTACCTATATATGAATTTTGTCATTCTTGAAACATGATCTTTCAAATTTCTTCCCCACCACTTCTCCCAAAAAAGTAAATTATTTGCAAATCTCGTCATTGTAGTTTTATTGTATTCCAATGCCTAGGGACTAATTTTAAATAGAATAGCACAATGCAAAATGCCGTCCTTTGGAAGGACACGTCCGGGACGCTAGGCGCTCCAGCTGAGCAGGACGTGTATACACGCCCGCGGCTCTTAAGAGGTTAAACTATAATAGCATTTACATATAAAAGTGCAACATTTCCTGGATTTATCAAAATGAACCATGATATTTTTTTGTTGCTTTTTTTAATCTGATTTTTAATATAATCAAAAGAGATATTATTATTTGTACTAAAGTTATATTTATTAGGCTGTTGTGTGTGTGTAATATTACAGCTGTTACATGTAATTCTTGGAGCTTCTTTAACAGGGGTGTCAATTTCGAAGACAGTATATATAAATTCCACTATTTTCTCAAAAGCAAGCAATATCAATTTTTAAAAAAATTGTAATCATAAACCATGTTTCTTCTCAAGAAGACGTAACTGTAGTTCGAGCAAGGTTCTTTAACAAATATTTTCGCTCGAACCATGCTTAGAGAATTTCAGATGATAGGAATGCATAGTTGAGCCCTGTGAGAAATCCACGCATTTCTAACCGAAATGCAAAGATTCGTTTGCTGTGGTGTCGAGAAAGAAGAGACTGAGCATCTGCGAATCAGAAACGGGTAACGTGGTCGGAAGAATCCCGCTACACCTCTTTTTGCCCTGATGTAAGTCATCAAATTTGGTGGGATCACCACAAAGTCATAAACCATATTGCCTAAAACGCACTGTGAAAGGGTTTGATGGGAGTAGCATGAAATGAGGCAAGTTCTGCTGGGATGGAAGTAATGTCCTGGTGTTCCTTGAGGGTAGAAAACTGCCATGAGATACATACGTGGTGAGGTGAGTCGGAAAATAAGTTTCGACTGTGGTCGGAATTGTGTATGAAAATCAAAACATAGAATGAGACCTTAAAGACAAAACAGCCCTAAGTCATTTTTGGAGGGCTTTTTGAAGCTTAACAACCGGTATGTGTGTGGTAAATGTCGCAATATACTTGGTACTTATGTAGAAGAATAAACATATATTCTATATTTAATGTTTCATTCTACGTTTCGACTTTCATACACAACTCTGACCACAGTCGACAAGAAAAACTTATTTTCCGACTCACCCTCGTGTATACTCTGGTTGATCAATTGTTCGCTGCAATGTTGCTCGTTTACCCTGATGTGACGGATACCTCATGGGTGATAACGCAACCATGCAATGTGCCAGAAGTGTTCAAAATTGACTCGCTGAACATCAACTTTCCTGGCCTCCTCTTAGACTGGATCTTAACCCCATACCAAATGAGCGGGATATACGGCAGAAAGACGCATTTGAAACAGCACTCCCTTTTTCTATCTCATTTGTAAGATCTAAAAAGCTGCACAAACACTAGAAAGTTGCAGAAAGACACTCCAGAAACCTGTAAACTCGTTGTGCAGACGAATCAGAGCAGTTATCGGTGGAAATGGTGGTAAAAAAGATATTGCTTCTGAGTTCCTAATTCATTGACTATCGTGTATATTCCAATGGGAATATAGCTAGTAACGGAGAGACAAATTATTAGCTATATACTAACTGTCATTATAACTGGAAAGAGAGAAGAAATAATAAAATATTTTAATAACCTATCCTCCCAGATCTGCCGTTCGATTCAAAACAATAAAAAATAATTCCCCATTTTTCTTCTACAGAACTCACATATATTACAGAGAAAGATATGCAACCACGTTTTTTTTCCTGATGACTCGACACACTGTAATGATGAGTGCAGCATTGCTCATAAATTGAATAATGAAAATAAAATTTCGATTCTGTATGCAAAACAATAGAGTTCTGTTTTCGATGCTTATTTAATGGTGTTAAGAGAGAGGGAAAGCTAATCTTGTAAATAAAAGGTTGATTGATCCCAAGGGGGAAACATACTTGCTGATGTAAAATAACATACTTGGTTGCATACTTGCTTGACAGAAAAAATTGCCTAAGTAAGATATATAAATAAGTAAGATATGTAATTAAAAGTGACGTCAAAAAAAAAAGATTCTTTCAAATCAGATTGTTCTGAACTGTAGTTACGTATTTTATATGTCGGTGCATCCGGAATTGGTTCACAGATAATTTAAGATTATAATAGATTCAAAAAGCCAGAATACATCATATGTAAGAGAGTACGCTGCTAAAATTCCAATATTAGAAAAAAAAATAGGAGCAGAAAAAATTAAGCATCGTATTTTCGGCAGTGTACAAATATCTGAAAATCGATCGTTTGCTTCTAAGTGTGGGTAGTTATAGACGGGAAAATAATTTCGAAATTGAAATCATGGACCAAACAAATATCAACGCCGCATTTCTAAGTGAATAAATAATTTTACCATTTTCACTGCTATAAGTTTTCAATTCAATCGTGCGTTGAACGGGCACATTTGGTAGTGATTAATGAAACGTATAACGTAAATACATCGAGTTTTTTGTTGTTGTTAAAATAGGGAAAGGAACTTTTTTACGAAAAAAACGAACAAATATAAATCTAATAATAAGAATATTGAAAAATATGCAGTAGTTATTTAGCATTTTAGATTAATTCCTATGTACAAATAAATATTTGCGATCCATGTTGTTGTTGTTGCTTATGCCACCCGTTTGACGTAGTCAGATCGAGGCCCACGAAATTCATCATGGCAACGGGCTAGAAATACGTCTGTCATTAGCCTAAGCTTTGAACCCATGAAGGTGACAGCACGATTTTGCTCACCACAGATGGCAACACCATTCCGATCCACAGATTTAACGAGCACGTTTTCCGTTTGTACTCGATGAGTATTTGGTGGCATCGGGCATCAAACCCAGGCCTTCCGGTCTGGCGTCCGATGCTCTACCCACTAGGCTACCCACGGTCCCTGTGATCCATGTATATTAGTATAGAAAAATAAATGAAACCAATTTTTATCAAATTCCCATAAAATGTGCGTTCAGAAAAATGTATTTTCAAACTTAATTTGATTCAAAAACGGATAAATTTCTGTATATTAAATATTATGTGAAACGGGATTCGAAATACTTAGATAATTTACATTTAAATTTGGAGAGTAGTAAATAATCACAATAGACTGAAAATTACTGAATAGTTGAAACTATGGGGAGGAAACATTGGTATTCTGCCGAAAAGGAATGCACAGACACTAATGACTCAATCCTTCAAGAATTATCTCGGGTCGATCTCAGAGCATGGTCAGATGCATCATAGCAACCGTATCTCTTCACTGCATCCCAATAATTAAATATTCACCCTTTCATTCCAAAATGTCGACTGTGGAAGCCACTATGGCATATTTTATCAATACATTCTGAATTGCATTAAAGAAGTTAATTGAAATTTTTAATCGAGACAAAATATTTTTAACTGATTCTTGTATACTGAATGGTAGTCTCGAAAGGTTAATTATGATTATCGTAAAATACTGCGTGTGTAATGGACACTTTTGACAGAAGAAACAAAATCGAAATTTACGGGTATGCGTTATACACCGGATGTAAAAACGAGAGCTATAAAAATTTAAAAGTTGATCACAAGAAGACATAAATTACACTTCCATTATTTCGAAATACTCTTTATTTAAAATAATTGAGATTCTTTATGGTCTTAAAGGGGATTGTGTTATAAAAGTACACTATTTTTTTTCTAAAGCTTGGTATAATACCCCTAATAAAAAGGATTTAAATACATAAGAGCATTGCGCGCGTGCACATTTCAGGTTTCTTCGTAAAAAAGGGCGTTGTACTGAAAATTACTAATTGGGAACTGAAGGAGTAGGTGCGCGCCGGATTTCACGATAATACTTTGTAATCAAAGTTTTCACATTCCATTTCTCATTTCTTTGTTAGAATATTACATCTGATTTCATTAATTACCAAACGGACATCTAGTGAACTTTTTTAACAAATATGGTTCCCCTACGTCCTAAGTCTGTTTCTCTTAGAATTTTTAGTTTCTCTGTTAAGCCTACACTTACGAAACCCTGAGTCCTCGTATTTTCATGGTCTGGAGTTTAGAAGAACGGAGTTTCAACACGGACATCATCCTCTTCGTTTGACAATGGTTCAAATGTAGATTTTCATAGTCAATATCCCCTAAATTGCTTCGAAATACTTAAATGTGGTAGCCTGTCAAGAACTCGTGATTGAGGTTTTTGAATTGCGGATTTAAATCCTTGTTCCGCTGAAAACTAATCGTGTAGAGACCAGATGCATATGTTAAAAATCTTTCGGGCCTGAATGTCCTCCCATTGACGTTGTATGGTGGTTAATAGCGCCATTTGACCGAACATAAAAATTACGAGGTTCATCTCCAGTAAAGTTCCTGCTGCTTCAAAGTGCGACATTAACAAAAATTCAAATCAAATTCTTTCCATTGCGGTATTAATAAACATTCCATTAGATGTGTGGATTGGCTTATGAATAACGTAGTTTATTCAGTTATATGGGAAGTTATAGCAAAACTTCTAATATATGGATTAGAAATGACTTGTTTGTGTAACATTTTTAGAAAGATAGACAGTTTCTTATTTATAGAAATATAATAAGATTATTGTATATCGTTTGTATTTTCGTCAATCCAGAGATCTATAATTGGTGCTGAAAACAGAATTTGTAATTTTGAGACGAAGCACATGAACTAATACACTGATGACAGCAAACGAAGGGACAAACGGTTTTTTTTTGTTGCACTAAAAAAAATAACACAGGAAATAAAACCAAACTATGTACAAATATCTTCCTATACAGGACCAACAGGTAAAAAATAAAAATGGGATCAGCCTGCATGATCATATCTAAGAGCTATTACATCGGTGCCTTACATAGTCTTACATATTTTATTAACTATGGTAACCACACCCACTCTTTCTCAAAGGCTCTCTTGAGCTCATCGATGGTCATTGAAGCTGCTGTTCGAGCTGCTATTGAGAGCCCAAAGATGTCACATACGTGTTCGAAGGAACTCTGGAAGGAAGGGATGAGTCACTGTCCAGAAGGGGACTCATCCCTAAAGAGAACCCGCCCCAAAGATCATGTGCTCGACAAATGCTTTCGCCACTATACTAAGCTCTTCTTTTTGCGGTTCACAGTTAAAGAGATGTAGACTATACGGCGGATGGTATACATGTCACCTGCATTAAATCTCTGAGTCATCACTATTCGTGAAATGAATGTTTCTGTTACATTATATAGGTTGCGAGGCAGTTGTGATTGCTCTTTTGGATAAATCTCTGTAATAGAGTTGATAAAATTTTATAAAACTTTGAAATCGGCCGGCGTTATCGAACTTTTGTGGTCTTGACCAGGACTGCAGACCACTGTTCCTGTCTTTTTGAACTATTTCAACGGAATTGGCAAGACATTTATCGAAACCCTGGAGTCCCTACAGGTGGTAGCCTGTGATTGAGTCACCTCGAGTGTTCCATCTAGATCAGGGGTCGGCAACCTATGGCATACTTGGCACATGTGGCACACGGAGCAATTCTCAGTGGCATACTTCTATTTAAAATTAATAAATAAAGTTAAATCGCTCTCATCTCTATGCTTCACGCATTTTTATAAAGTCTATTTCTTACTTCAAATTTTTTTGTCATAAAATGATTCTAATGAATTTTGTTGTGCGTAGTTTGTATGAATTATGTGAAAAAACAAACTTTCTCTGTTTAAATGTGCCTATATGTTACTATATATATGTCAGAATATTTATATAAAGAAATTTTTCTCATATGAAATACATTTTTAATTCTCAAGGAAGTTAACAACTGAGCAATCAGTTCATGTGTCATACTGAAAGTCACAAATTATAACCTTGGTATTGCAATGTTAAGTTCAGGTTTCAGGTGCAAATTTAATATTAAAATTCCAGTTTTTTATGTAACCATATTGTAGAAACAATTATTTTTTATACTGCTTATTTCTTAGTTTTTAAGGTAAGTCGGTACCCCCTATCCCGCTAATGTTAAATTGAGCATTTTTATGTGCCTTTTTCTCATAAAATATTAAATGTACAGACTTAAATTTTTTTCTGTATATTAATTAGACTTTTTTATTTAAACTGAAGTGAACTTTTTCAAATAAATTGTTTAGTTTTTTCAAAAACTTTCATCGTAATGTATCACTATGAATTTTTTGAAAAATGTCATTTTTTTCACGATAACTGACTTTTACAAAAATATTATCGGTATATTAATAAAAGTTCACTTCAGTATATATATTATTATATCAGTAATATTCAATGAAGATTGCAAGTGCTTCCGTTGAGTAGGTTCTGAGAAAATGGTACTCGCATTTTTAAAAACACCGTTTTGAGAGAATTGCATTTTTATTATAAAATGTCACTTCATCAAAAAAATTATGAATTACAATCTGTATTTGCACTATTTTTTTAAATATTAGCTTATTCTCAATAACTTTTGAGACTTTTTACTTATTTCTTTTACTTAGATTTCTCAGAAAATACATGTATAGCATTTTTCACTTTTAATCTATCGAGATATTTTATAGCATTTGCATCATTTTTCTGAAATTATGCATCCATTTTTGAAGAATTTTTAGTTTTGATACATTACTGTCATCCAAGTTGACTATAAGTATCATAAATACCATGTAAAAATGTGTCAATACATGAAAATATGGCTTTGGTAATACATCAGTATACGACATTTCGAAAAATTTCATTAGTGTTTTATAAATTCAGTTGTAAACACAATTTCTTAAAGTATCAGAATTAAAAGGATTCTTAAAATATTACATAAATGGTATCCAAAACAACAAAAAGAAAACTGATTTTATGTTTTTAAACATGAAATTTGTGTATTTTTTGTATGTAACAAGTTTTGCGCAACGAAAAAGGGCATTGCATTTTGGGATATATTTATGTACCTTTTACTAAAAATCTATTGAAAACAAAGCTTAAAAATTTATGTGTGCATTAAATTAACATTTATCTTTATACAGAAGTGAAATATTTTTAAAAAATTGATCAGCCTGTTTAAAAATGTAATTTTTGCACAGTAGAATAATGAATTTTATAAAAATTTTCCTTTTCTATGTTACGACATCTGCTTTTTAGCTAAATGTCTGAGGAATATCTCAAAAATTTCACTTCAGTATACACAATATATATGAAATATAAAATAAAAAATTCCAGTTCATGCATACAATAAATTTATAGAAAAAGAAGACACAAATTAAGAAATATAATACATGAATATATGACATTTCGAAAAGTTTCACTAGTGCTTTGTATATTCACATGTAAACACAATTTCTTAAAAGTATCAGAATTAAAAAGTTTTTTTAAATATTACATAAATGATATCCAAAACAAGAAAACTGTTTTTATGTTTTTAAACATGAACTTTATGTAATTTTATGTACATAACAAGCTTTACAGGTAACGACAAAAATCATCCTGTATCATCACATATATGTGTACTTTTTCTCAGAAACTGTTAAATATTAAGACTTCTGATTTAGTCTGAATATTAATTAGACTTTAATATTTATGCTGAAGTGAGATATTTCAAATATAATGTTAAGTTTTTCAAAACCATGCAACATAAAAATATTACTATGAATTTCTTGAAAATTTTCATTTTTTTTCTACGATAAATGCTTTATGTTAAATTATTTTGGGAAAATTTATAAAGGCACACTTCAGTGTACATGGTTATGTTCAGTGTACATATGAGTTGTGTTTTACTGAAATTTTATGAGCATCCTTGCATTATTTTCTGAGAAAAAAGAACATAAATTTTTATAAACAAACTTTTTGAAAAATGCATTTTAAACATGAAATGTCACTTTATGACAAAAATTATGACTTCTAACATGTATTTGCCACATTTTATTCAACATTAGCATCAAGTCAATATATTTTAAGTAAAAAAAGCATCAAAAATGTTTTGAAATTGTCAGAAAATACATACATAACATTTTTCAGTTTTTGTTTAACGAGATATTTTGTAAAATTTACATCTATTATCACAAAATTGCTATAAATTTTAGAAGAATTTGTAGCATTTATGTATTACAAATATCAAAGTAAAGCAAATATTATCATAAATATAATGGGAAAAAATTTATCTATATGGTTTTGGTTTGGTGTGCATTTGAAAAAACATGATTTTACGTCATTTTGAAAGTTTTCATATGTGTTCTGTGTGTTCACATGCAAACATAAGTTTCTAAGACTTTTAAATTTCAAAAGTTTCTCTAAACTGTACACATGATTTCTTAAACAGCAAAAATAAAACTGTTTTTATGTTTTTAAACATGATATTTAGGTATTTTTATGTATTTAACCAGCTTCTTGCAACGACAAATGGTATTACACATCTGAATTTTTGTATGTACAATTCATTCAGAAACTTTTGAATATTTAAGTTTAAAAACTTGTTTGTACAGTTAAGTAACATTTATATTTATACTAAAGTGATATTTTTTTTAAAAAATTAGTTTTTTTAAAAAACAGACATTTATCATCACTGAATTTATTCAAATTTGTTTGTTTTTTGACACATGTGCTCTTAGCTAAATGTTTTTTTTGTTGTAATATTTTCAAAATATCACTTCAGTATCCACAAAAATGCATAAGGAATATATAATGTAAATTTGCAGCTTTTTTTTTTCACATACAGTAAATTTAGAAAAATTTTATTTTTTTAAAAAGTAATTTTAAAATTATAAATTATGAAAATAGTAGTTTTGAAAAAAATCATACCTTGTGAAAGTAAATATTTAAATGGTAAGAAATAATACTTTAAAACTCTTGGAAGCATGTTGTAACTCGAAATTCCGCCACCAAACTAATACAGTTAATCGAACAGTCAACTGTTATCTAAAGTTAATTGCGTTTGAATAAACAAAAGGAAGGCTTTGCAATTGTTTCAGGATATTTAAAAGGCAAATATCTGTCAAAAGGGGGCGTGGCCCACCAGTTGATAATTTTTTTAAAGTCATTTTGTTATAGTTCTAATTGAAAATATGGCATAAATGTTATATCCCTAGAAAGGTAATGAAATACAGATTTCAGAAATATCAAAAACTCAAAATCGATCATTTCATGGTTTTTACCCTACTGACCTCCCTTAAAATAGATACTTTAAAAAAACAGATGCACAATACATAAAAAATATGTACAATTTCAATTTGTTTTATTTATGTTGAAGGAATTTATATTTTATGAAGCTTATTTTTATGCAAATAAATACAGTAGACTTTCGATAATTCGAAGATGAAGGGACCAATGATAAGCTTCGAATTACCAAGAGTTTGAATTATCAAGAGGATTGAAGAAATTCCCAAAATACATGAAGAGAATTTTTTGTAACACATTTAAATTTAAAACTGTGTAATAAAGCAACAACTGCACATATGTATAAAAATATTTTAAAGTAATTTTAAAAAGCACATATATATATTATACACATACAGTATAAATATTATACAGAAGTTAAAAGCCTTCTTTGTATCAAAAGAATACATTTAAAGAATTGAAAGAATATATACTATGCATAATTAATTTTTTTTGACGAAAAAATCTGTTATCTTTTTTTGTTTTGTTTTATGGCATTCAATCTAATTTTGTCAATAGATTTCTCTAGAATAAACGAAGCTGGAAAAATGTCCGCATCAGTATGATTTTGAAGGAATAAGTTGCGTAGTTTGTTTTGTGACACTTTAACTTCTGTCAGATTATTGGTGTCAATTCCAATGGCCATTAAGGGGACAACGTTACAGTGGAGACAAGCAGAAACAATACAACACAAAATATATAAGGTTCAACCTGTTTGCTACAGGACTCAGCATGATAGGGAGTAATTGAATTATCGAGAGTTTTATAAGATATCTTCGAATTATAGCGTATTCAATTCCGGCCGAATACAGATTTTACTTCAAAATACAGTCGACTCTCGATAATTCGAAGTTGGAGGGACCAATGAAAAACTTCGAATTACCAAGAGGGTAGAAAAAAACTCCCAAAATACACGAAGAAAATGTTTTTCTAACACATTTAAATTTGAAACTATGTAATAAAACAACAATTGTACACATGTATAAAATTATTTTGAAGTATTTTTCAAAATACATATATACAGAAATTAAAAGTCCTATGTTAAAAGAATACATTCAATTCATACATACACAATCCCTTAATAGTCCCTTCACAATAGAAGACCATCCTTTCTGAACACATGTGTAGCAAGGCCACGAGATAAACGAAACACATGAATGACTGACAACAGGTGCGGTTGGTCTATTGTACGCTTGAAGAAGAAAAGCACTAACATTGTCTTTTCCTCAGAGAAACCAAAAAACACCACATAGAAGGGGTAGCAGACAGATGGTCATCGAAGGGGCTACGTTCCAGGGGAGACATGCAGAGACAAAACAAAACTTGTAAGCTCCACCCTGTTTGCTACTGAACTGTACATGATAGTGAGTGTTCAAATTGCCACGTGTTGTAGTCTGGCCAGCCACATATTTTACTTCGAGTTATTAAGAGTAGCAAAACGTATTGTTTCACTTCGAAATATCAAGAGTTTTTCTAGGGACTGAACGTATACTTCGAATTAGCGAGAGGTTCGTATTATAGAAGGTTTGAATTATCGAGAGAGTATTGTATCTTTAAATGATACATAATTAATCTAAAATAAAACCCTTAATATATTTGTATTTTTGACATCAATTTTTATCTCTACATGCATTGCTATCGAAATTGATTTGTTTCAAATATTTCTTACTCCGTGGCGCTCTGGATAATATTGGTCAATTGGTTTAGCACTCCACAGCGAAAAGACTCCGAGTCCTGATGATAATGATGACTCGCTATATTAACAATGCGTAAACAAATAAATTCAAAAAACAAGGATTGGGCTAAGCTATGATGTTTCAAAACGTCCTTGCGTTATGAAATTCAACGTACAAGTGAGGTATCTCTGCAAAAACACGAGGTCACAGCTGCGCTTCTTAACGACGTCAGAGGCAAATGAGGAGAGAATGTGCCCGTGGAGAGTTTCCCTATCATATGATCCCTTATTTGCCAATAGTCGTCACTTATTTTGTACTTGAAATAAACATTCCCTTCCCTTAATTATTTTTACCAGTGTATTTTTCATGTTATCTTCATCCCACCGTTAGAGAATTTAAACCTCCACTTAATTTTTTTTAAAGGGGACACATACGTATTTTTTATATTTTAACACGCAACAAACTCTTTGCTATAATTAAAATACACTAATGGCCACCGTACCCCTGAAGGAAGCACGCAAATATCATGAAATTTACAACATGCATTAGCGGAGGTGAGATATACAAATGATTAGAAATTCAGCGCAGACACACATCACGCACGCCTGTGGTGCCACCTCAAAGCGCTACTTAAGGCTTGGAGATTTCAAAGATTTCAAGTTCGGCAAGTGTGTTTTCCTTATGTTTTTTTTCAAAAAACGATCAGTTATGTCTCGTAGAAAACAGTGATCAGCTTTTGATCAAGCATCAGAGTTCGACAGAGGAAGGATAGTGGCCTACAGAGATTGTGGATTATCCTTCAAGGAAATCGGTAGTCGTGTTGGACGAAACCAAACAACTGTAATGCAGATATGTGACCGTTGGATGCAGTAGGGTAGAATGGACCGACGTGGTCGATCGCATCCACCTCAGTGCACCACTTTTCGTGAGGTCAAGCAAATTGTGCGCATGGCAGTGACGGATCACTCCGTCACATCACGAACCACAGCACAGCACATTGAGTCTGTAACGCATCATTCAGTGTCTGCGCGTACCATTCGACGCCGTTTACAGCAGAGTGGTCTGTCCGAAGACGTCCATTGCTTGGTTTACCCTCGACACAGAACCACAGACGTCTCCGCCGCCAATGGTGCGATGAAAGAAAGATGTGGGCGGCAGAATGGAATGAAGTTGTCTTTACTGACGAGTCACGCATCTGTCTGCAACACCACGATGGTCGGATTCGAATCTGGAGACACCGTGGAGAGAGGATCGTAAACAGCTGCGTTATGCACCACCACAATGTTCCTGCCCTGGGTATTATGGTATGGGGCGGTATTGAAAATCACTTTTGCACTAATCTGGTTCGCATTGTCGGTACTTTAAACAACCAGCGCTGCATCTCCGAGGTGTTGGAGCTAGTTGTTCTTCCTTAACTTCAGGGCTGGGCCACAGCCATATTTTATCAGGATAATGCGCGACCACACGTGACAAGCATTGACCAAAGTTTCTTCGTTAATCACCAGATTTAATTGTTTCCCTGGTCGGCTTTTTCTCCAGATCTTTCGCCGATAGAAAACATGTGATATATGGTTACTCAATGATTGACCCTTATTACACCCCCAGCTGCTTTGCCAGATCAACTTTGGCAACGTGTGGAAGCTGCTTGGTCTGCTGTACCCCAAGAACACATCCAAAATCTCTTTGAATCAATGCCGAGGCGTGTGGCAGCGGTGATCTCTAACAATGGCAGCTACTCTGGCTACTGATTCTGGCAGGACCGACACATTACAGAAGTCTATAAATTTAATCATTTGATACTTGGTCAACATGTTATCTACAAAATAAATTTTGTTGTGCTATATCTTGTCTTTCTTGGTGTTGCATTTACGGTGGCCAGCAATGTATAAAATTCACTGTGATCTCTCTAGTTATTACATTTAGTACATTGAGACCGTACTCCTGAAATTCTGCATTTCTATCAAAATGTTAGTACATTTTTTATACTTGAATAATACAACGGAAATGCAATTACAATACAATCTAATCTAAACAAATAAATAAAATTGAAGTGTCTGTTTGTAATTTCAAATTAGCAGCGTTTTACTAAATAAATTTTTTAAAAATTAAAAATCAATTTTTTTAAAATTTTTGTCTGTCTGTCTGTCTGTTTGTTCCGGCTAATCTCGGGAACTTCTGGCCCGATTTTAAAAATTCTTTCACCAATGGAAAGCTACATTATCAGCGAGTAACATAGGATATATTTTTTCCCATATTCCTTCGAGAACGGGAACTATGCGGGTAAAACATTGACGTTGCTTACTCCCCGCCAAGTTGGCGCAAAATTATGCATTTGCTCAATAATGGAAATTTTAATAAATATTTTCTCACATTTGTAACAAATAACTGAAGCATAGTGTTATTTAGCATCTTCACAAAAAGCAATTTTTAAAGGGTTTTTTATGGTTATTATTTACGTTACGTTTGTTAAATGTCAAACTAAAACTTTGAGAAATATCGCCAAGTTGGCTAAGAATTTAAATCCCAGATATTTTAATACAAATTTTCTCCCACTTTTTAAAGAGGGAAACGAAATAAAGTTTTAGCGCATTGCGTGCGCGTGATATTGAAAATTCTAGTGTAATATTAACTGACAGTTTCATAAAAAGTTTTGATTACTTAAGTAGTTTTGTTTAGTTTGAACTTTTTTAACCTAATTATACAATATTCATATTTTGCACAAAATTTTTCACTTATATTAAACCTAGATATTTTACATGGAGGTATTACTTTGAAGATATACTATGGAGGCATCCATACAATGTCACTCGCCGAATAAAATTAGGGAGCTTTACGCAATACTTATTTCATCTTCGGTCCTTCTAAACATCAAACCTTTTGGAATAAGTACAAAGACTACATGGCGGAAGTTTTTTACGACGAAAAACAAACAAATATGCCTTTCAATGAACAAATCTGCAACGGAACTCAATAAAGGTTTTCAGAATGGTTAGGAAGAAGCTACATGATTTTGGAATGATTAGCCCTAGACGTGTCAACGGAAATGGCTTCGATAATGAAATTACATGAGAATTAAACTACGATTTTATAACATTGCAGATTCAAGTAACAGAATTTGCCCCTCAATTAACTCCAGAACAAAGTCACGTTTTTCAACAAGTGTTACGCAAAGTAGAATCCATCAGTGGTGCACTCTTTTTTCTCGAAGCCCCTGGAGGAACAGGAAAAACATTTTTGCTAAATTTATTACTAATGACCATCAGAAAAACCCAGAAGATAAAACCCAGAAGATAGTAGTTTCTATGGCTTCTTCTGGTACAGCCGCGATTTTACTGACCAAAGGTCGTAGTTCACATTCCGTTTTAAAATTATCGCTTAATCTTGCATTTGAAGATTCACTCATCTGAAATTTCAGAAAAAATAGCTCTCACCGCTTCCACAATGTAAGATTTTAGTGTGGGATGAAAGTACGATGTATCATAAGAAAGCTATAGAAGCGTTAAATCGGATTCTTCAGGATTTACGAGATAGTACAGATATTATAGGAGGAATGGTAACTTTATTATATATTGGTTGGTGAATTCAAGCTTATGGAGAAAAGTTGAAAAATTCAGTCTGAAAACGAATATCTCACGGAGTTCTTAAATTCACTTGAACTTTCCGTTGTACCCTCACATAAACTTCAATTAAAACTAAATGTACAAGTTATACAGAATCTCGATGCTACTCGACTATGTAAGGGAACGAGGCTTTGGATCGCAAAACTGATGCAGAATATACTTGGTGCCAATATTTGAACATATGTCATGAAAAGGGATAGTGTTATCATACCTCGAATTCCAAGTATCCCCACTGACCTACCGTTTTAATCAAAACGAGTTTAATTTCCAGTTTTACTGTTGCTATTAACAAAGCTAACATTTCAGGTAGCAGGGGTGCATTTGGAAATGCAATGTTTTTCCCACGGCCAACTAAATGTAGCCTGATTGGTGTGCAGTGCCCAAATCTTCACATATTTGCAACTGACAGAAGAACATATAATATGGTAGACAGTAGCATCTTAGAATAATATTCTGTTTTGAGCTCTTTTAAAGAGGAATTATATATTAAACGTAGCTATTTTTGATTTTTAAAAATATTAATAGTTTAAGTTAATGAATATTTGTTGTTAATTATAATAATAAATTACGTTTTCAGTTTTTTTTAATCTAAGCTCACTTTTAGACATTTTAAATTTTATTGGTTCCAGTCAAGCAATATAATAATTACCATATTATATTATTTACTTTCCAATGATAATAATTACGACTTTGACAGTTATTTAAAGACATCAACGCGAGCGGAGCCGCGGGTAAAAGCTAGTTGTTTAATATAATTACTGAATGTTTATTACTTTTTTTTAGTTAAAATTACAAGTATTATTGTCGTGTGAAAATTTGGAAGGTGTGGGGCATCAGCACTGGTATTGTTCTCGTCAGTTAGCCAAATGCCCTAAGGCCGAAGCTCATTATATATATACATTGCCTATTTTATAAGCTTGAAATTGTTCCAAAAAAATGCGATAACTTCAGCCAATTTGATTAATTAACTGTTATTTTATATTTTTCTGATTACTTTATAAATGTGATTACTCTAATCATTTTACAACTTTTTTCTTCTCCTTGTTGCTTCAGCTAAACCGCGGAATATTTAACTAATTCACTTGTTTTAAACTTAAACAAAATCGGAAAATGTTTCCAACGTTTGTGTTCGTAAACCCTTATTTTTTTCCATTCGAACATGACTTTCCATTTACTTTTTCCGTTAAGCATGTACTAGGAAATGGATTCCGACATTTGTGACACAAGTTATTTCCACCAGTTACAACGGATTTAAACATCCTCTTCGCAGCTTCCTATCACGGTTTTGAAGAAAATACAGGAAATTGTTTTGATCCAGAAATTACTTCCTTATAAGATTCTAAAATTTTTATGAAATGTGTCAAAAGTTTTAAATCAAAATTATATTCTCTTCAGAAAAAAAAAATTCAATTTTGTTTTGTAGTCAGTGTTGGTAAAGAGATTCTCATCTTTTAGAATAAAATCTATGATGTGCACTTTATCGGCTTTGTAGGTTTAACCCTTTATATGAAAATAATAAAATACCCATTACCATATATATATATATATATATATATATATATATATATATATATATATATATATATATAGGTAAATATCAAAAATTAATATATTGCTACCCTTTTATGTAGATAAGTAATAAATAACTGCAAGCCTCAACTTGATTTATGACCAAATTCCATTCCAACTGCGTTGCCTTAAGTCGGATCAATATTGAATATTATTTTCATTCAAATGAGTTATAGGTTTTATACATAAAAGAAAAATTTTAATCTAATATATATATGTGCACCAAATTATTGTATTCGTTATGAGAAAGTTATAATATATATTTTATTTTATTTATGGTATGTTCCATTTTCATGTTCATTTATTAATTCTGTATCAGTTCTGAAACTGAAAAACAAAAGTCAGTCATTAAAGTCTACATTCCTCCAGGAAAATCACCTCAATTAAAGAATTAGATAAGATGTTACGTAACAAAAGTCATATTTATTAATTGTTAGGTAAAAACATAAATTTGCTGGTATAATAGCAAGGAAATTTAACGTACAGGACAAATAATTATTGATAAAACAAGGTCTTCTGTGACATCAAGAGTTATACGACCAGTGCAGTGCATTTTTTAAAGAATCTTAGTCAGAATTGTACAGAGATTTCTCATTCTTCTCTCAGGTTTACCCCATAAGCACTCAATAGGGTTCAAGTTAGATGATTGAGGTTGTGAGTGAAACTGCCATGGCACCTTGTACAGGAGCCATTCCTTCACAAGTTGCGTTGTATGCTTTGGGTCGCCATCCTGTTGGAAGACCCACTCTCTTTGTCTGACCCAAATTTGTTCACTGATTGCTGCACATTATCTTTTAATATCTTCAGGTCCATGATATCTTATCTTTCTTTCTGACTTTTTTTTTCTTATCATAGGACCACCACTACAAAAATTGCCATATTTATATTCAGACAGTAAATAATACACCTTTAAAAAAATCTACTCTGAAGGTATTGTTCTTCAAAATCTAATCTCTTCTGATAGACATGCATTTTTCTTTACTTAATTTAGAATGAAGTGACCATTTTGATCACATAAAATCTTGGACCAATCACTTCGTGGTTTGTAAAAGGTGTAACCTCTTCTTGCATTATAACTTCTAATAACTCTTTAAACTCTTTTTTCGAGATTTCATCATAATATTTGTAAAGGTTTCTTTCACATAATATCGGATTTTTCAAATCCAGAAACATTTCCTTCTCCATAGACATATCCAAAGAAACTTTCAGAATCCACTTAAATGCAAGCAGAATAATCACTTCTTATTTTTGTGACGGATCTATACGTGGTTCCATTAATTCATTTTTATCTCTTTAAGCAAAATTTTTAATTCAACCAACTTTTATCGAGTAAGCAAACATGATTTATGTAATTGAGGTACATTATATAAATTCGGTTTTCGCGAGTTGGAAGGAAGGAAGGAAGTGATTTGTTGACACACTGAAGTTGATACGTTAGATGTGTGCAAATAGGAATTTGGGAATTAGTTGCTAATTGAAGATTGAAAAGCAGTGGAATTAATTAAAGATTACAGAGCGTGGAGCCATCGTCATTTGATCAAACCGAAAAGAGTGCCTGGAAGTTTCCAGTGTAGGATCCAATGCATTAAAGGTTCAGGTACTGTGCATTTGATTAAGTAGAAGCTAGTTATTTGTGTGCGACGTAGTTATAATTGAGCGTATTTAAGCTGTCTTAGATTCAGTTGAGGGTCTGTAGTATCTCCGTTTTATAGAATCTCACCTCCTCACTCTATTATACTTCATATACCTTAATTAGAATTGGATTGTGTCTGCTTGATAATTGTTAATAAGAAATAATAAATTAATTAGATTGGAAATCCAAGTCTGTGGATTATTCTGTTCCTCCTACACATCTAGCCGGGTTTACAGGTAGACAAGAGGGTTCGGATGTAAGAGGTGACCGAAGGTTATCACATTTTACTAGATGATTCTCTACCCCATCGACAAACTTACGAGGTACAAAGGTGACTCGGAATCATATAGGAAGGAAGGGTCGAAAATGTCGTAGTTGTGAGCTATGGTGCAAAGAAGGAGAGAAAAATAACAGAAACGGAAACACATTAACGGACAAAAAGCATTTTAATGAAAGATTGCATGGATCGTAATTTCGAACAGCTGTTCGAAATTACGACTAGGAGTCGTCTGGCAGTCCTAACAATGGTTCCGCATTGACTTCCTTACGTTCTGGAAGATTCATGACAAGTCACGTATTCTCTCGGCAGCTACAGATAGAGTGCTAGGATCTTCAAATGAAAAACCAGCATATTATACAAATTCTTCATGTTACTCCAGAGGAAGTCGATGCATGATAGATTGGCTGATCTGGCAGGAGAATGAAACGGGCCACGAAGACTTATCCACCACAGTTTTAAATGTTTGGTTTAGGTATCCATGTAGTTCCACTGTCAGACCTGTCGGGCGACTTCTGGTCGTAATTTCAAACGCCTGTTGCAGCACAACCTTTCAATAAAATGTTTCCAGTCCCATTAATGTGTTGTTTTGTCTCTTCATTTCTTTTGCTCCTATGCACTATAGCTCGCAACTACAACATTTACGTTCCTATATTTCTATGTGATTCCTGTACACCGGACACTCCCTGCAAGTTTTTCAGACAGCGAATATCCCTATATACTACTCAAAATTAGAACTTCCTCCTAACAGTTTATCCTGTTGCTGTACGAAGATCTTTTTGACGTCGGGTATCATCTTTTATTTATATTTCACTAATTTTGAGTACGCTTGAATTTGACTTACTATAAAATATTGTTGTACTCAAAATTCTTTTATACTCCTTCTTTCACACATAAATAATCCCTTTTCGTATATATATATATAGGTTATATGCAGACTTTTGTGTGGCTGTATTTATAATAAAAACTATCTGGCCTACGGATGGCATTTTTATTGATAGAATAACACTTTAGGAAAAGCAAATGACATTTAAAAATTGAACTACATTCAAAATCTGCGAGATCTTCCTCCCATTGTCTAGTCTCACTCGTTGGCCGTGGTTGAGAAGACGTCAAGGTCAGAAACTCGTGAGTGGTGGTGTTGGATTGCGGGTTCAGTTTCAGGTGCTAGTGAAAACCCACTTTGTAGAGACGCTGATGCATGTTACATCATCGAGACTAAATGTCCTCTACGTTGGCTTTATTTAGAGGTTTGGTTGGATGGGGTGCACGGCTCCGCTTTCAAGTAAGTACATCGTCAGTTGCTCATGACTAACGTAAATGTATGCGTCAATATAAAAAGATAAATAATCCGTTTTGCGTGTGGCACAAGCAAAAAGATTATTTCAAACCAACTAGGTAGCCATATTTTGAGAAATAATTAAACGCGACACACATTATTTGCTTATTTCCAAGGAAAAGCAAATTATAAAGATACTTTTCAGTTTTTAGATACCGGCCGGCCAGGTGGCGTGGTTGGTTTGTCGCTGGCCTTCTACACTCAAGGTTGCGGGTTCGACCCGGCCCAAGTCGGCGGATTTTCTCGATGTAGAAAATCAACAGTGGCCATGTTGTGTGATTATACGGCAGGTGAACGATCCTTAGAGTGTCTGTTTGGCTTAGATGATCTCAGCAAAATTAAATCCTAGTACAAATTCACATCGTCAAGAGCTCAGTTGCCTCCCTCTGTGAGGGAAACTGGGCGTCAAAATTGCTTGCTGTAATTGGTATCGCCTACATGGAGCAACGCTAAAAAGTGATACCAGCTCCGGGGTCTGCAAAGGTTTAAAATAGCAGTGCGCAGCCCTATTGGGGAAAAAAGTGTTTAGATACCCAAAAGAATACTTATAGCATTATTTAAATATGTTTTAAGCAAACAAACAAAAATATTATTTTAAATGCATCTCTAAAATGTTTGTTTTAAAACTAATTATTTACTTTAAAATTTCATTTATAAATACATAAGAAAAATAAATAAAATATTTTGTCGTAACATAAAAAACGTGATAACAAGGATAAAATAACGTCATAATTTGGAACTACATTCTTTTTAATAGTTTTAAAACATGTAAGTAAAATTGTTAAAATATTTCGACTTAAGATACATTTTAAAAGGAAAAACAAGTTAAATTTCCGAGCAAAATTTATTTATTTCGATATGTTTTGAACAAACAAAAAATCCGAACAATGTTATTCCTAAATATTTTGCTGAAAAAAAAAATAGTACAGAAATCTTAGATATATATGCACCTGTCTTTTCTTAAGTTAATTAGATCTAAAAATAATATCCTTTGAAAAATATTTTTGAAGAAAAATAAATGCATTTTGAAGCAAATATAAAGAAACGTGTAACATAGCTCAACAGAAAATAAATACTTTCAATACATTATTTGAAAAGTAAATTATTTATTATTCATAATAGCATAAAAAACTTTTTGGGAATATTAATCAAATTTTGTGACTTATCAGAAGAAAACATATTAAATGAAGAAATCTCCAAAATAAGAATTATATTTCCAGATAAAAAAAAGAGGCAAAAAAAAAAAATTAAAAGTTTCAATTTTTCTCTGAACAAGAAAGAATATATAGTGCTTCAAAGAATAATTTTTTACAAAATAACATAGCTAATATAATGAAATATAGTTATAATACTGCTATTTACATCAAATATTCAATATTTTTCTACATAAAACTATATACCGAAATCTTAAATATATATTCTAATATTGATTTTTACATTAGATCCTATAAAATATTCTGGAACTAAATTTAAAATATTTTGTCTAGTTTTCAACATTTATTTCCTTTAGCAAGATATTAAAGCATCGGCATTGAACTAATATATATTACGTGTTATGATTTTTAGAAATTTTATAGCTTTTTGTACGTTTAATGTCATTTACATCTACTAATATTTTTTCTATACAAGTCTTGGGAAAAATAATTTTACAATATATTATAAATTTGAAGACCTATATATTAAAATCCCCGTATTATATAATACAGTACATTGCATTAAAATACAATATTTTCCATAATAAAATCTAATGCTAACTATTCTGCAGTAATGTAAATAAGTATCAACATTTTCATAATACAGTCGATTCTATCTAATTCAACCTCTCGTTAATTCGAAGTATATGCTCAGCCCATAGAAAAACTCTTGGTATTTCTAACTAAGACAATACATTTGGGAACACTCAGAATATTTTGAAGAAAAATCTGTCAGCTGGCCAGACTACAACACGCGATAATTTGAAGTTAGCTTACATAGCTCCCAATAATTCGAACACTCATTATCATGTAGAGTACTGTAGCCAACACGAATTAGTGTTTACATGTTTTGTTTTATATTGTTTCTTCGTGTCTCCCCTGTAGCGTAGCCCTTTTGATGACCACTTGTTTGCCATCTCTTTTTGTGTTCCCCGGTTCCTCAAGAAAAAGAAACTTTTCATGCTTCCTTTCTTCAAGTAGACAATAAACCGACCGCACTTGTTGTCCATAACTTTCATTTAACTCGTGGCTTTGCTGTTCAGAAAGTATGGTCCATTATTGGGAAAACGAGATGCTTAGGATTGTTTACTGTATGTTGGTGGAAATCTATGACTCATTTGTGTGACTAATAGCATGTGGCACGAAATAAATCATGGACCGGACTGGACCCTGCCTTAGAGAACCAATGGTGTTGGGGGCAGTATTTGTCGGAATTAATAACACATTAGACAGATTTTTTAAAGATAACAGATTTTCTTCGTCAAAAAAGTCAATTATGTACAATATGTATTCTTTTAATAATTGCGTTTAATACATAAATGTAATCCTTTAATACATAACTTTTGTATAATATTTATACTGTATAATATGTACTTTTAAAAATACTTTAAAATAAATTTATACATATGTACAATTGTTGTTTTATTACATAGTTTTAATTTTAAATGTGTTAGAAAAAATTTATCTTCATGCATTTTAGGAGTTTTTTCCTACTCTCATAATAATTCGAAGTTTTTCATTGGTCTCTCCAACTTAGAATTATCAAGATTCGACTGTATATATATATACAGTCAACTATCGTTAATTTAAACCCTCGATAATATGAATCTCTCGCTAATTCGAAGTACATGATCAGCCCCTAGAAAAACTCTTGGTATTTTCTAACTAAAATAATACGTTTTGGTACACTTAATATTTCGAAGTAAAATATGTGGCTGGCCAGACTACAACTCGCGATAATTCGAAGTTACCTAAAAAAGCTCTTGACTATTGGAATACTCATTATCATGTACAGTTTTGTAGCAAATAGTTTAGAGTTTGCATGCTTTGTGATGTATTGTCTCTGCGTATCTCACCTGTGACGTAGCCCATTTTATGACCTCCTGTTTGCCATCCCTTCTTTGTGTTTCCCGGTTTCTCAAGCAAAAAAATATACAAAATTTTTATACACGTGCCCTTAGTAAACATGTGTTCAGATGGTCCGCTATTGTGAAAAAGAGATTCATAGGATTGTATATTTTGCGTCAGAGAGACATGATGATTCATGAATCATTTGTGGGACTTATGGCAGTGGCGTAGCTACCAATGGGATAGATGGTGCCGTGCACTGAGGCCCTCAAGCTCAGGGGGGGTCTCTCGGACCCTGGCCACCAAACAAGCCAAATTTGGGATAATTTCTCCCAAATTTAAGATATAAATATAAAAGGTTGCAACATAACTAAAAAAATGAAATTTTTTTTAAAAATTTGTAAGGAAGTCCCCTAAATTAGTATCGTTGTTTGTTCAGTGTTGCGAACTTTACTTATTGAAAAAAAGAGTTTATACGTTATTTTCAATTTTTTCATTTATCTAAAAACTGTTACTTGAAAATAAACTTCAAGTTCCATGAAAAATCTTACCAAATTGTTAGATCTTTAAAAACCTACACAAGAGGCAATTCCTTCTTAGTTACATTCTATTTTTAATAACATGATTCGTAATAAGTTAGTTTCCTGTTTCAATATTTCGCAATTTTCTCGTATCTGCAATACACTGATCTTTTACAGAGGTGTATTGTATTTTCTTGTCCATGTATATTTTTTGTATCATTCCCTGCCTATCTCGGTGGACCAATTTGTGGCTCTCATCCCTCTGGTGGATGAGTTTGATCCTCCAGAATAAATAAATACAGAGCTAAGGATTCCCTATTGGCGTTTTGTAGCGTAGTATTTCGTTTCTGCTTCCTTTTAAAATCAGGAAATACTCGTACATGTACGAATTGTTTTGGATAAATTATAAAACTAAAATTATGGATACAAAAGATGAAATCTAATGGTGAGTTTAATCCGAAATAACGCGAAGAAAAACAAAATAGTAAATAAAATTTGTAGTTTCATATATTTAAAATGTTCATATATTTTTACTTGATAAAAAATCCAATCAAGATAGGGTGCTCATTTTTTTGCACCAATGCCTTTGGATGCCTATCTACACAACTGCACGTGACACCCAATAAAGCAGAGGTGCCTAACCTCTTCGGGAAGAGTGCCTCGATTGGATCAACAAAAATCATTAAATGTGCCACTCCCAGCTTTTCCAACAAACAAATGTGGAAAAGTGAAAAAAAATGTTACTTATAAGCTTATTATAGGACTTTTACGCAAATAGCGCATCTTTTAATGCAAGTCTATGTAGTCGAAATTTAAAAATGATGTAATAAATAAAACAAAAGTGCAAACTTCGATATTTATTTACATATACTTTTAACAGGTTCAATGCATTAAGTTAAGTATAAAATAAAAATGAGAAACTTGAATCATTTTGTTCAAAATATATTTAAACGCCCAGTTCTTACTTAATGTGGCTTTTGAATGACTACATTTTTCCAAGTCATCTGTATTAAGATTAGCTCTGACAGATGCCTACACAATTAGGTTATTATAGGTGCACATCGGCTAGTTTGGAGAGATATTTAGTTTATTTAACAGAAAACATTTATTCACAAACATATTTTGATCCAGATTTTGAGGGATTTTTTCTCTGAGACAACCTCACTTCAATAAAATTGTAAAAAAAAAGGTTATTTATTATCTCTTTCCAAAAATTTCTAAATTTTTCAGTATATATATATATACCTCTCATTAATTCGAAGTATATACTCAGCCTTTAAAAAAACTCTTGATATTTCGAACTAAATACGTTTTGGTATACTCAATATTTCGAAGTGAAATTTGTGGCTGGACAGCCTACAACACGAGATAATTCCAAGTTATATATTCTATGAAACTCTCATAATTTGAACCCTCACTATTATGAAATTAAATGCACTTCTTGTACCTAATTATCCCTAGAGCGACTTTTTCACTGAATTTTTTTGTAGTCCAAATTATGTATGTTGATGGAATAACTATTTTTGTTCATTTTATTTCAGGTTCAAAATGTTTACTAAGCATATTTTTGATTTATTTCTGAGCCATTTGTTTTTTCTTTCTACGTCGAAGCCCAAGCTTTAAGTGGATAAAGGACAAACTACTTTCTTTTTATTCCTTGTGCAATATAATGAGTGATTCTTCATTTTACAATTATTGCACAATAATTTTGATTTGCGTTGAATATTTAACACTAATAATGAATCACATTTAAACACAAGATGTTTCTTTTATATGAATTACTCAAATTACATCCACGCTGATTCAGCAGAATCGTTTTATGGCAAAGAACTAAAAGTGAGAAATAACTTTTATATAAAAAAAAAAAAATGGCAGTCCTAGAGACTGCCGATAGAAGTGAAAACTTAGAACTTTTAGTATTAAAATTTGAAATTTTATAATGTTTGAATTAAAATTATCAACTTCATTCTGGTTTTCACATCTATTGACACTCCGAGCAACAATTATACGCATGTTTATATGTGGTTTTTTTATTATTCAAATATATATATATATATATATTACGGGCTGTACAAGATCATGACAAAATATAAATACAACTTAATTGAAATAACAATTAATATAGAATCATGCTGTTTCACGGATGGCAGTAAATTGAATGGAAGAGTTGGTCTTGCCTGCGTTATTTACGAGGAAGGATTTGAAAAAGCTACTTTCCAGCATCGAATAAGAGATGAATGCTCTGTTTTTCAAGCCGAACTACTCTGCATTAATCTTGCCGTAAAAGTGATTCAGGACTCTCTCCGTCAGGGCGATACTCTCAAATTTCTTATTTGCACCGACTCGCTCTCTTCGCTTTATTCTTTGCACAATATAAATTCTACAGAAAAACTTGTTGTGGAGGTTCAATCTATTCTGCACAACCTTGAAGACTGTGATATCCACTTTTCTTATGTTCGGGGCCATAGTGGAAATCTTGGCAATGATAGAGCGGACCAGTTGGCTAAAGAGGCAACTTGCCAAGATATGAGCCTTTCGATGTCTGTGCCATTGTCCCACTGGAAGCATTTAGCTTGGGAAAGAACTGTTTCCGACTGGAACTCCAAATTCTTGGCCTCACCTAAAGCTTTATGGACTAAAAAGTTTTTCCCGAGCATTTATCAACGGCTAAAATGTAAGAAATTTGTTACTGATTTTAAGTTATCCCAGATTCTAACAGGACATGGTAATTTTAAGAGCTATTTATTTAGGTTTAACTTAATTGATAATGATATTTGTTCTTGTGGTCTGGACGCTGAAACCGCGGAACATGTCTTGTTGTATTGTAATCTATATTGTTGTAAAAGAGAAAATTTTAAAAAGGAGTTAAAATGCTTAGGTATTTCCTGGCCACCCATTTTGTCTTTGTTAGTCAATTGTTCTGAAAGCCTTAATGTCTTGAGAAAATTTGTTTACAGTATAGATTTTTAAAATTTTACAGATACTTTCCTTTCTTTATATTTGTGTATTTCCTCCCTTCCTTTATTTTAGTTTTGGCTCTTTATGTCCCCCCTTTTTGTGTCCCCCCCTTTATTATGTTTTTTTTCTTAATTATGTTTTTTTGTTGTTGTTGTTATTATTATTGTTTTGTAATGTTGTTACCACTTACGTCTGTAAGCCTCATGTTATGCAATGTGGAGCATGAGGAGTTTTGCAAATAAATTTATTTAAAAAAAAAATATAGAATCATATATATTATTTATGGATAGTATTTGTATTTACTTAAATTTCAAAGTACTTGATTTTTAACATTATTTTAATTGTTTGCATCATTGTCATCATTAATTTCCACAATATTTACACTTTTTGTACTTTCAATTATTTCATTTTGTTCTAAAAAAGGTACAATAGGCTTATGGTAACTAAAGTAAGAAAGGAAAAAGTTTAATTCAAATTTATCTACATATGTATGGAGTAAAAACCGCATCGATTGTCGTTTTATATTTTGTAGTACTGAATTTTCGATTATTGGACATATTTAAATTGTTTCATTTATAAATTCAATTAGTGGTAGATTTTTATTATCTGCAAAGTTAGTATTGAAGTCTCCACTTAAAATCATCGGTACATTATCATATATTTTTCACCAAATCTTTTTCGAGTATTTCAGAACCTTTTTTTTGTATAAATCATCAAATTTTCGAATACAAATTGTTGAATCTGTAAGAAAAAGAGGGAAAAAAAACAAAAAACTAAATATAGAACAAACAGATGAAAAATATGCAGAATAAAATGAATTAGTGTTCCATTTAAAACTGAAGAAAAGCTGAAAAAACAGTGGGAAAAAAATTTGAAACTTAAAATCCACAAAGATTATTTCCTCCGATTCTGTCCATACTCATCAGTTTAAACCGGCTCCAAACCTTCTGATGCAGAAATAATACAAATTTTCCTTTTTTTAACGTGACATTTAAAGTCAAATGGACTAAATTAATGTGACGTCATAATCACATGATAATTTTAAACCACGTGTTTTTAGCCAATCAAGTTCAAAAACACATGTGACGTCATAGTCACTATAAATGCAATTATCTATTTTCAGCAAATCAATTCATGCACTTCGTTGTTGCCAAATTACGCTTTTTGCAGAAACTTTTTTTTTAAAATTAATATTTGTCACTTTATTTAAAAGTACATGTATAAAACAAGACTTTTTTTCTTTAATTTTAAAATATTTTTGCAGAAATTTCTTTTTATAACTCTTGAGCATCTTTACCCAAATATAGAATTTGAAATTCCACCTAAGTTTTACAAATAGAATAAAAAGTACAAGCTAGTTTATTGTCCGTTTTGAATTCAATGTAGAACATGTGTTTATATTATCATGTGACCGTCATGAATTTAGACCATTATTTCTTGCCCTTGTGACGATTAATTTAATTTTTAAAACAAATTCAAAGTATAAAAAAGTTTCAGGAAGTGTGCGATACAGTACGATGTGAAATTTGCTTTCAAAAAACAGAATATTCCCGTAGTCGTTCTGACATTCATGTCTTACAATATATATTAGGAGTCTTTTTTTAAACTTTTCAATTGCCAAGAACTTGGAATACGTTTAAATTATGTGGAAACCATGCGCGTTGCTTTTATTATCCTTTGTTGAAAATTATATTATATTTTAATGTAGAAAATTTTACATGTTTCTGTCATCTATATTGATATGGAAAGTTCAGACTTTTTGCTCATTTCTCTGTTCGAAGGTTGCAGAGAAATAAAAGAAGACAGTTTAATAGCATCAAGTAGGATATGATGGTGATGGTGACAGTACCTGGTGATGGTTTTGATTATTGTTTTATGTTCAAAGAAAATCTATTTTAACTTTGAGAGTCAGAATGTATTATAATTTATTCCAAAAGAGTCTTAGTGAACCTTTTTTGCAATTCAAAGCTGATAAATAACATTGTATAAATTATTTCTCCTTACGTTAAAACATTTTACATAATATCGGTATGCTACTTTAAGGTCACGTAGTGTCAAGTTAATTTATCTCCGATGAAAAAAATGAATGAAGTTAAGATAAGTAAGTAAACGGAACGACTTAAATTAATATTTCGAGGAATTGTAGGTATAGTTACACACACGAGGTATAAAATCTTCTTGATCTTCGAGGACCTATGAAATAATAATGTTAAATAATGAAAATTGCTTAAATTAAAAATCGAATTAAATCGAAATAAATACAAATCTGTGCTAATGGAACATATACACAGAATATAAACAACTACAAAAATTAGAATTGTGTGAGCATCATTTAGCTCATAAACCGCAAGAGCAAATTAATATAGTATCCAAATGGATTTTACTCCTGATATTTTCCATTAGGAAAAAACTTGAATCATTATTAAGTATGTAAAATTTGAAGAGAAAATATTAAATATTACAAATTCATTTATAGGGTTTACTGAATTATTGTGAATGAAATAGCTAATGGACTGAAAAAGAACTAGAAAAAACTATACTGAAAATATTATGTGAGCTTTATTCATATATTATGACTTGTAATGTGGACAGGCATTCAACATGGTAGCAACATGTAAAGGAATACACAGTTGTATAATCTAGAAAACCTTATATGAACCTTCATGCAATTCATGTCTTGCTACCGCAATCTTTCACTTTATTAATTTGTGATACTCTGCTCCCAGAAATATTTATAAAACAAATAATGGAGCGTATTGTGCTTATTTTTTGCATCGGCCGGGAAATTGTACAAAAGCGTTAAATATTATATTTAAACTATTTTGTAGCACTCGTTGGAAAACCAAAATAAATTCGGTAACAAAGCAGTGTATACTCAGTTCTAACAAACTTGTAATGCCCCAGAAGCTTTATTCATGCAAGTAACGATAATACAGTGGAATCCCAGTCTAAAAGGCTGTTGGATTTAATACAAGGATCACCATTTATTTTAAGTTCGATAGTTTGATTTGCAATATTGATCAAAATTGACATTATTAATAAAAAATTTCATGTAAAAACACAATTGTTCTTTTAACGTAATCAATAAAATAAAAACTGAAATCCAAAATTTAAGGACAAAATTTAACATATTTTTAGACGAATCAAAAGTGCCTGCACATCATTTGATTATTTCATAACATTTTCTTGAATAACGAATTTGAAGGAAAAAAAAAGAAGACATTCAGAAATAGCTGAAGATGAAGTTGTACAAAAACCAGCATAAAGGAATTTAGATGTTTTTTTTAACACTATAACTGGTACTGCTTCTGTGTCTTGCCAAAACTGGCTCTTGCGGCACTAAATTCATCACTCACTTACTGATACTGCAGTTGCACAAATAGAAGATAGATTTACAAATATACAAAATATCATTTCCAAGTTCAAATCAATTACTATTATAAAAGCCTTAGAAACACATAAATTGGGAAAATGTTTCAAAAACTTTGTTAAGTTTTATTACGAAGTTGTAAGCGTGAAAACCTAATCCAAGAAATTGGTTTGCTGCAGGCTTGGATTTTAAGCGAAATGGGATGTAAATAACGTACAGACATTGCAAGACTTTCTTAATAATAATTAAAATGAGCTATTTCTGAATACATTAACTATATTAACATTTTCTTGCCTGCCAGTTACAGTAGCACTTGCTGAGGCATTTTTCAGTAAATTAAAATTAATAAAGAATAGCACAATAAACATCGATAAAAATTGCAAAAAACTTAAATTTTTCTGGAGTAATTAATGCTTTAGAGAAGAAACGAAATCATGCATTTTCTATATGCTCATGTATTTTTTAATTTTACAAAAAATAAATAAATAAAATGCAGCTCCAAATGACTTTTTGCATCCGAGCCTCTTTGTGGTAAACACCTGCTCTGTATATAAAAAATTGTCTTTAAAGAGCCAGTATACTTGTTTACACATACGAGGGTCCTTTAGAAAGTAAGTTTCGCATGTAATCAAAAGATGACGCTACACGCTACAGAGAGGAGCAGGATAAATAATGTGTAGTGCATGCGGCAATTACAATCTTTCTCGTGCTGACTGCGAGGTGAGGTACACCATATGTTGTTTTGAATGCGCAGAAGGTAGTGAAATCCATCCTCAATTGTATTTGAATACCTCTACTGCACATGATGAGCAATCGTATGGTTCATCGTTCGAGTCGGGATACTTTTAAAAGTTTGCTAAGTGTTTATAGATAGATCTGCTTTTCTCAAGACAGAAGATTCCCTAAAGTATATCTTGAATCTGAAATAGGTTGCTAGCTTAAAGTTGTACAAGTAATTTTTGTTAATCGACATAAAGTTTTAGCTGCGAATTCCAGCGGAAAATTTTAAGCGTAACGTTGACTTGAAGAATAGAATTCCTTAACATATTAGTATTCCTAAAATAATACTCAAATACTATATACAGAATTATTCCCACACCTACTACAGTAAAAAACCTTTATTATATATACGTTTGATCCAGAAAATTCATTGAGGCGTATTTTCAGAGGATGTGTGTCAGATTTTTTTATTCAAATACAACTATGCCATCTCTGTCTTTTCTGTATGTTACATTTTTTTTTTTGTAAATTATGTACATTGCGAGTGTCTTGAAAAATCATGATGATGTAGCGTCAACTTTTAGATGGTAGTTTGGTACCACTCTTTTTATTTTTGACGCCTTAGTTTAAGGATCGCACCAGATGGTCTTTTCTTCACAGCGAACTATAGAATGTACACACCTGTTCCAACGACCGTCCATTCTTCCGTTCCCCTTTAACATGTGACCGAGATATACATGTATGAAAGGGAGCGTCTGTTATTGGGCAGAAGAAATGACAAGGATTGTATTTTCAGGGTCGAAGTGAAGATGTACGGTGACATGAGGATCACAGTCCACATAGGCTTTTGTCCAAGAAGAACCATTGGTGGTTGGGACCAAGATTGATGATTCCAGTTGCAGATTCTTATATTCCTGCCAATCTGTAGGGAGCGTTAGAAAGACCCCTACAAAAATTTTAGAGAGATAGATCAGAAGGAGGCGAGATGGACGAAGGGTTAAACTTGTGAAAGTCCGTTTGGCAGCGGACAGTTAAGCGATCGGAACTTGGCGATTGGAGTTAAAGGGCTGTCGGGCAGACAGACCCTACAAAGCAACGAACTAGAAATTTTACTTCACTTTTTTGGTGGAGACTCCGATATCCGGTTGCAGAGAGTCAACGAAACCCAGTATTTTATAACAAGATGTACAAAACATGTATATTTTAGATGCAATAGAAAGTGAGTAAATTCTGCGTTAGCTATTTGTAAATAAAAAGTAATTTTTTACTAAAGCTCTGAGTGATTCTTTTCGCTATATATCACTTGAGTAAACTTGGGGCCACGACGTTAGAATGGGGTACATTTTCCAATTGTACCTTTTTTAGGGGGAAAGCCAAGTGTAAAGAAAACAAGAGATTTCATAGGTATACATTTTAAATCCATTGATTGGTAGCTTAATATCTAAAATCGCAGGTTACATTACCTTCCACTTAAAGGTATATTTTGATTGGTTTCCGTTTTAACCATTTTATTTTTCATTTCATGTTCAAGAGCCTTATCGTTGCCGCACTAATAAAGAAAATAAACCAGTACCAGTTGATTTCTAGGCATTGCACCTATTGCTTCCTGAGCACTTTTTGACTTGCAAGAATAAGTTTATGCTTTGCTACCAAGTAAAACAAACAAAATAACGTTTATTCGTGAAATAATGCGTAACGGTAATGCTGTACTTATAGTGTATTCATCCATTACTCTTGACAGAAAAGAATTTGGAAATAAAAATTTTCTACTGCATTATTTTAAACTTATGCTAAAATAAAAATCTTTACATCATTATCAGTAAAGCAGATTCAACCAATATACATTACTCGATTTTAGATGGATTCTGATTTTTTTTTTTAATTTTCAAATTAAAGCTTAATTTTCTTATAACAAAGGTATTCATAAACAAATAACGAAGAAATTATGAAATTTAGCCACAGAAAACTCAAGAACAAAATATTACATTCAAAAACCAGTTTTAGATTTTTGTTCCCAATGGGAAAAAAATGTCAATATTTTCTTTTTATGAAGCTTTTCGCTGCATTTTTTGAGTCAGAATTTTTAGAATGCAATGGAATATTAGTCGATATCAAAACTGACTGACAGTAACTGATATTCAATCGATTGACAATTGAATATCAGTTATCAGACAGTTATTTTTCTGTGAATCCTACGGCTTAGCTACGGATTATGGAAATGCACATAAAAGTCCTTTGATATAATTGAAGATAAAAATCTACATTTCAAATGAACTATTTTCAGTCACTGCATATACTCTAAATGAACAGTAAAATGTTTTGACGCAGTAAAAATGGATAACTAAACATGCATATATATGTGTGTGTGTGTGCGTGTGTGTGTGTATGTCATAATTCATTACAATAGAAAGGTGAATAAGCAATAATCGTCATATTAAAAAAAAAACCCAAAATTGCAAAATTCATCAGACCTAAGATTTTAGAAAGGATATCCTAAAAAATATAAAATATTATAATTTAAAAATGCATCGATGCTGCACTATTACAAAAATAGCTGATTCTCTTAGGATAACTTTATATATAAAATAATTTATATAAAAGATGGTAACGTGTGTTTCTTGGCTAGCCAACCTTCCCCCTTTTTCTGAGCAAAATCCTATTGATAATAACGGAGAGAATAACTAAATCCACTTACAACAAAAAGGTAACTTTCCTAAAAATTCCATTATAAAATGCATAGCCTGCGATAAATCTGAGTACAATAAACAAGTTATTTCCATAATCTGGACCCGAATACAAATTCAAAGCTTTGATTACAGAAGGAAATTTTTTAACATCTTTCTTTTAAGATGGAACAAAAAGATGTAATCAAATTTCTCGCAAAACTTGGTAAAAATGCTTCCGAAACATACCAACACAAGAAATAAGTTTACGGTGAATTTTTGTTTAAGTAGATAAAACGTTTTTTCATGGCACAAACTTTTTTTTTTGGATGGAAGGGATACGGCAGAAGATGAGCAGCGTAGTGGAAGACCAATTTCATCCAGAGCACCTGAAGTTATTCAGAAAGTACAAATATTCGTGACAAACGAACGTTGTGCGTCATTAAGAATGATGGCAAACCATTTAAACATCCACAAAGAAACAATTCGAACCATCCTACATGAAGATTTGGGCAAAACACAAAAGTATGTGCCAATTTTGTTGCACACACTTTATCCCCTAAGCAAAAAGCAATGAGAAGGGCACACTGCAACATTGCATAGACATCATTTCAGCTGCTGAAAACGCCTGGTAATGAAATTTGGAATTTCCAATATGACCCTGAAATAAAGCGGCGGGATAGAAGTCAGACAATTCACCACAAGTCGGAAGAAAAAAAAATTCCATCCAAAATCAAAACACGATACTAAGGTCCACAAAGAATTGGGTCCAACAGGACAAGCAATTACAGAGGAGTACTACTGAGCAGTTTGAAAGCATTTGTTGGTTGCGAGTATTCCTCGCATTTGTCAAGATTGTGGGACTGAAAACAGTTGGTATCTATTACACGACATTGCTACCAGTCACACCTCCCTTGTTGCTTGTCGATTTTTGGCAATGAATAATATCTGTGTGTTGAGCCATTCACCATATTCACCTGATTTAGCGCTCCGGTGGCTAATCCTTGTTCCAAAAATATAAAAGGAAATTAAGGTATCCGACTACCTTAAAACTGTGAATTTTGCCAAAAAATGACAATTTTTTTATCATTTTATTTTATGAGCCATCTTGTTAGCTTTATAAAAATACCAAGTTTATCATTTTCCGTTTACTAGAGCAAGTGTTTTTGTAAAAGCAGATGCCATTACTTTAAGCAAGATGTCATAGTTTAAAACGCGTTTGACTCGAAATGTGATTTTTTGAAAATAATCAGACGGGGTCAGCGATTGCTCAAAAAGTTCTGAACATAATTAACTGAATTTTTTTCTGTATGTTCTGTATAATAGTAGAATTATTTTAACCTTCAGATTTATCAATCACTGTCTTATTACAAAATTTACAGCCCCTTATGTGAATATAATTATTGTCTTTTTAAGCATTTTCATATAGTAAACGAGATAAAGTGCTTTAGTTTTTGTAAAAAAGAAAACATTCAAAGAAAGAAGGTCATTTCAAAATTGAATAATATAGCAACACATTAGAGATTGAAAAAATTGAAAATTTGTTCATAAAACTTTGGTGCGGAATGGGCCACGTTTATGCTATTTTTTGTCAATTTTTAGCTATTTTTTTCTAATTTTAGTAATATAAATTTCATTTTCTCTACTTAATTTTAGCACATTTTTCTTAAAATACACTGAACAAATCTAAAAATTAAAAAAAATCCCCATCCCTTTTTTTAAAAAAAAGTTGCTGCAACGAGTCGGATACTCTCAAAGCCATTCCACAAAGTGATTTACAACAGAAGTTCGATTCCTTATCGAATTCGCTGTAACAGGTGTATTTTAGACTGAAAGTCCTATTTTGAATAAAAAACCAAAACAGGAATTAATTTCTTGTTTCAATTTCTTTTTCGGACACAGTCTTTAAACTTATTTGCCACTCTGTGTATATTTAATAGCTATCTTGTAAACGAATCGCTCAATATCAATGTATACCTGATTTCTTATAATTTTAATTTTATTGGAAATTATAGTCTAAAACCAGTACTTCTGTGCATTATATTTCTGAGATTATTGTCTTTTACAATATTGAGGTCCCCAGTATTAACGTGATCTCGTGATATTTTCCTATACATTGTTTTAAATTCATTACAATTACACTTTATATTTTCCTGCTTTATAGGAACATTATAGTTAAAAATTGACCTATTCATATTTTGTTATTGTATTTAAAAACATTTTTAATTGTGATATTATTAATTGGAAAACTGAGATGTGTTTTTTAAATATGCAAGAAAAATTAACATTACATATATTATATGATTGTTGTTGTTGTTGTCGTGTCCTTCCCGCAGGGAAGGAATGAAAGTTGCCATTGCCTGTGAGACACAGGTTGGAATTCTTAACGATAGATGGCGACACCACCTATCTCCACCTCCACATTTTGGCATGGAGCTGAAGGGGAGGGAAATATTCTCCAGCCCCCTGCACTCGTGGTTTCTGCTGAGACCGCCCACAAGACTTTCGGACTCACTGATTTAACGAGCACGTACTCCATCTATACTCGGTGGTATTTAGTGGCATCGGGCATCAAACCTAGGCCCTCCGGTCTGGAGTCCGATGCTCTAATCACTAGGCTACCCACGGCCCTATATTATATGATTTATTCATATATATAATAATGTGCAATATTCTGTTTGATATTTTGTATTTATATATTTTTTCATATTTATGTTTCAAAAATTTGTGAATATATATTATAATATGTAAAGCATGACAATCTTTTAATTTATCTGAATTTAGTATTTCTTCTGTAAGATATACATTCATACTTATAGTTACACAAATATGTATCGTTTTAACTTGACTTATGACATTTAACTGAGAGGCCGTTTTCTGGTTGTTGTAGTGGTGGAAAGTTTTTTTGAGGAATTATGTTGTTATTGATGTGTAACATCTTTACTCTCGGTTGCTAGATATTTGTTGGAGTGATTTCATGAAAAGGGATGGAAATGCGTAACAGGAAGTCGGGGAAGCGTTCGCTGTTTGATTCGCCCAATCAGCGTGCTTGGTGGTTTCTCTTCGCTACCCTCGTACGAGGTCCAACTCTAGTAGTAATTAAGCCGCCAGCCTTCCGCAAGCCTTATTAGACTTCATCCAGAATAAACTTGCGATTCTTACGCTCAAATTTCTCAGTCTCAGGGTTCGTTGTGTGTGAAATCTGAGGATATATTTATATATGTGTAAACTATATATTAATAATTATATTTCCTGTTAAGCGTCTGACAAAGGTTATCATTCTTAAAAAAATATAACTTGAATAAATATTTAAGTGCGTATCATTTTCATACTTTGAGGTTAATTCCTGTCGCTGTCAATATAATATTTTTAATTGCGATTAACAAAGATTTCTCGATTAAAGAAAATTAACTTATTGAGTAAACGGGTATTTTTGATTTTCTCTAATATTTCTAATTTTTAAGTATGCGCTAGATGGTGTCTCTTCGCTACCCTCGTGTATCGGGGTCCAACTCTTAATAGCAATTGAGCCGTCAGCCTTCCGCACATACCAACAAGTCTTATTAGACTGCATCCAGAATAAAATTGTGATTCTTACGCTCAAATGTCAAAGTCTCAGGGCTCGTTGTGTTTGAAAATGGACAAACAGTCATTTTGGTGGTCGCATACATTTCTCCGAATCAAACAGTTAAAAAAATTAAGGATTTCCTTCATTTTGTACTTTTACCGTATACCGAAGGTGGTTCTGCTCTTCTAAAATAAAAAACTATCACTCGCTTCCCAGGATTTTGGGTGGTGATTTTAACTTTAACTTCAGTTTGCCAGAAGCTGAGCCGTTCATAGCTTTTCTGAAAGATGAACTCAAGCTCGAAATGAACACAAATCGAAATGTTTCGATAAGTAACAGTGGTAATGTTATTGACGCTGTTTTTCAACGATTTTTAAATACTTTGAAATCCCAAGTATATGTGTCCTATTTTAGTTTTCATAAATCTATTGTCTCCGCGTTTCCCCAAATTGAACAAGAATACATATTTTTGATAAAAAATAGCATTGCTCCTTGTGTTAATTAAATAAAATTTTCATTAAAGATGTATTTATTCGATAGAAAATTATTTCCAATCATACCCGATTTATTTTTTTTCAGGATTAAAGTCACTATTGCGTATTTACCACGATAACATGTCAGATGTTACACATCATATGAGACTACTGTAAGGCTCGTTTCTATTTTTAAATTATTTTATTTAAAACACAAAACAAGCAGCTACGAAATACAACATGCATACACGGGACACTATAACGAATCACAAGAAATATTCTTTGTTTGCTGTGTAGAAATATGTTATCATACCTTTGGTCTGTTGTTGTTGTTGTTTCAGATACCAGATGATGTAACTCAGCTACACCATCTCCATAAAACCAAAAATCTCCAAAAAATCCAGAAATAAGATAGGATTTCCTAAAACCTCGTCACATGAAAAACTCAAGCAATTCAGAATATGACTGGGAGAGGCCTGATCAACCTCGCACCTAGGACATTCTGGGAAGACTTTCCTTTGGTCTACCGGAAGCGTATAGAATCATATCCCTTGCGATTGGTCAGAGTACGCGAATGATGAAAGAATGCATCATTTGGGGTAGGTGGGGGGGGGGGTAAAACATAAACGGAATAGTTTTTAGAAGCTGGAGTTGTGGTTATTTTCCTTTGGTAAACTAAAAATTAATTCTCATTTGAAGTCTTGATGGGCTCAATAACAATATGAATTAAACAAACTTCCTCGAGGAAAATTTTAAGTGGGAATTATTGCAAACATATATATATATATATATATATATATATACAAGGGGTGATCAAATGAAAAGGTACGAAACGACATATAAATGAAACAGTTAAATATTTGCATATTCCGCCAAGGGAGAATGTAGCGAGACAACTCGGGATGCCATTGGAGACTGACTGGGATCGGATCATGCGCGGGTGCCCGCATGCGCAGGAGAGAGCAAAGGCTCTTATAAAAAGCGGCGTCCAAATGATGCGAGCACAGAATTACTCGAGCGCAGAAAAAGCATTAACTCCGATGTGTACTGTGAGACACTCCGACGCCTACGCAGGTCCATCAAGAAAAAAAGACCGGGGCTTCTCACAGAGGGTGTGGTTCTGCTCCATGATAACGCGCGTCCACACGTCTCCAGAGTTACACAAATAGAACTGGACAAGTTCCAATGGGAGACGTTGCACCATCCGTCCTACTGTCCGGACATGTCACCCTGCGATTTCCATGTGTTTGGTCCACTGAAGAAACACCTGAAAGGAAAGCGCTTCAACTCGGACGACGTACTCAAGGACACTGTGAAGGACTGGGTCTCGTCACAGCCACAGGAATTTTGGGAACAAGGAATCCTGCGGCTTGTTCATCAGTGGGATCGTTGTGCTCAGGCCTATGGTGTATATTTTGAATAAAGTCTATATTTGTGCCCACCGTGTCGTTTCGTACCTTTTCATTTGATCACCCCTTGTATATATATATATATATATGTATATATATTTTTTATGCATTGAGTCAGTACAATTGTGGAATCTGTATACATCGGGTAAAATTAGAGTTTCTTTACTCATTTACATTATTGTTAATTATGGTTATATTCATTATTAACCTCTCTTGCAAATATTTTTGTTTATACATATTTATATTTGTCTATTTCTTCCGGATTCCTATAGTAATTTAATATTGCAATTTCTATTCTATTGCTGTTATATTAACCCACGTGGGTTTTAGGCTTTTGCCTTAGTTTATATTGGGAGCTATTGTGTCGGAAAAATTTCTGCTGAAGGAGAAGGTTGAGATCTCACAAATTTGTTTAATCCTGTTTCACTGTTCTAAACCAGTGACAGCTCGAGAAATCATAATAGTTTTCCACTCTAGCTACATTTCTTTTTTTAGTTTGTTATTGTTCCATGTTCTTGGTTCTTCCGGTCTGATCTTAAGATTCTTGGGATTTATTAGTCTTCTTTTTAATTATTTACTGCTATATATATATATATATATATATATATATATGGGAATTGATTCCTCAGTTCTCCACCAGAATGCAGCACCTTCATCCCTGATACCCCCTGCAGCCGCAGATCACTAAGACAGACAGGAGTTGGACCGGAAACTCTCGCAGAGGAGAGACGTCTAACCGTGGCTCTCGAGAAGAGACTAACTGCGAATTGTCTGTTCGCGAGTAGGCGATCAGATACACCATTAACATATGCGAGTGATGTTTATGAGGAACTCTCTACAAGTCTGGAAAACGGAACTGTACATTTCTTTGTAAATATTTCAATCATGAACCTGTCATACCTCATCTTCACAAAATAAACGGATATTCTGTTATTGAAGTGGTGTGTTTGTGTAAACCAACCCAGTACACCCCACACCTGAGGGCTCGGAGCCGAAGAAATCTACATTGAAAGGTACTGAGCAATTTTTCTATAAATTGAAAAATGAGTTTCTTAAACAACTTAAGAAAATGTGATTTAAAATTAATTGCCGAAGAACTTAGAGAGACTGTTCCTGACAATGCAAAAATGTTCGAGATTAAGAAATTAATTGAAAATTCAGATGTGTTTCAAACGGACCAGGAGTTTGTTCGTGGTATCGTCAAATCGATCGTTGAGGATCGGACGACTAAAGCTGCTAATGAACAAACTAGGTTAGAGCTTGTGTGTGTGTGTGAAAATTTAAATTGGCTCAGCTCGAGAAGGAGATAGAGCTAGAAAAATTTTTAAAAAAACACTTATCCCCTTGTGAACGAGTGAACGCGCCGCTTAGTGTTGACAGTTTTATAAAAAGCATAAAAACACTAACCATTGCTTTACCTGAGAAACCAGAAGCATTGTATATATATATTTGTTTTTATCTCCTTAGAAAAAGCATTTGCTACCAAAGAAGTTCCGGTAGGTTTACAAGCAGATATATTAATTAATTTGCTAGGGGTTAAAGCTAACACTATTTTAATGTACGCAAATGAGGAAGATTTAACTAATTATAAAAAATTAAAAGAGTTATTTTTAGCTGAATTCCAACTAACACCTTAGAATGCTTAGGTAAATTTAAAAATGCTCAACGCGCTTGCCGAATGAATCTCATATTCATTTTGCATCGAAATTAACCGCAACATTTGACTATTATTGCCAAGTGAGGGAAATCAAAAATGACTTTAAAAAGTTATGCGATTTAATTGTTGCAGACAAATTATATGAGACATTAGATTTTAAGACCAAGGAATATATAGGAGTTGGGGAAGGCAAATCTTGGTTTAATCCAGCACAATTAGGTAGGGAATGCGATTTATTTTTTTCATCGCGAGGGAAATCTTTAGCTGAGATCAACAACCCAAAAGTCAGCCTAAACCAAACGGAAGTATTCCAAAATCAAAAAACGAAAAATGAGTCACCCCGGCAAAATAAAAAACAAAATTTAAAATCCGAAAGGATATGCTTCGTATGTGGGAAACGGGAGAAACGTTTCACTTCGCTGGTAATTGCCCAAATAGGTTTGAGGGAAGTAAAGTCAAAAGCGAGAGGGGGGATGAATTTATTGCATCCGGTATTGGGTCTCCGAAAAATAGAATATTAGGTAATCAGTTAGAATTCATTGATATTTTCGTCGACGGAAAGAAAATAAAATTTCTAAAAGATTCCGGAAGTGAGATCATAATTATAAATAAATAATTTTTTCCAAAAAAAAAACAATTTCGGGTAGTGTTGTAATAAAAAGTTGTTTTGGTAACAAGGTTCCCGCAGAAACAGCAACTTTCAATTTTAGTTTTAATAAAAATAGTAAACCTGTAAAAATTCAAGCTGCAATAAGCGATCAATTAGAAATGGAAGGAATTTTTCCGCCAAATTGTCTTAATTTTCTTACGGAAAATGAACTGATAGGGAGAAAAAATCAGCAATCGGTTTCTGTTTCTTTTTTTTCCTCCTCGGATTAAAAACGAATTTTCGGTTTGTTCGTCGGTGATTGACAGATCATCACTTGACGTTATTCATAACACTAAAATTTTTTTACAAAATCAGTTTACTCCTTCAGTTAAGGAATCTAAACCTGCTTAACAGCTTATGCAAATGCAAAGTTCCCTAGGTCTCTCAGGATATTTCAGAAAATTTGTGCCGGTTTATTTTACGATCGCGAAACCATTAAGTTGCATGCTTCGAGAGAGAGAGGATATGCGCGTAGAAGCAAAAGTGAACATCTTGAAAATCCAGGAGGAGAATCGACGACAGTAAAATCAACGTCGTAAAGCTGCATCATGTTACAAAAACAATGACTTGGTGGCAATAAAAAAAACTTAATTCGGAGGAGGTCTGAAGATTAAACCCAAGTTTTTAGGACAGTATAATGTGGTCAAGACAAGGACAAATGACCGCTACAACGTCGCAAAAGTCAGATTTCATGAAGGGCCAACAGCAGCATCTACTTCAGCTGACCACAGGAAGCCTTAGACTGAAGATGTTGAAGCCTGAGTTCACCTCTTTCCATTGCTTTTCAAAAACTTTTTCATTTTATCTTTTTCTTTTCGGATTTTTTCGTTTCATTTCATGTTTCAGCGTTTGGAGGACCTCACACGTCGATGGCCGAGCGTTGTGGGAATTGATTCTTTAGTTCTCCACCAGAATGCAGCACCTTCGCCCCTGATACCCCCTGCAGCCGCAGATAACAAAGACAGACAGGAGATGGACCGGAAACTCTCGCGAAGGAGAGACGTCTAACCGAGGCTATCGAGAAGAGACGTAACTGCGAATTGTCTGATTGCGGGTAGGCGACCAGATGCACCATTAACATATGCGAGTGTTGTTTATGTGGAACTCTCTACAAGTCTGGAAAACGGAACTGTACATTTCTTTGTAAATATTTCAATTATGAACCTGTCATACCTCATCTTCACCAAATAAACGGATATTTTGTTATTCAAGTGGTGTGTTTGTGTAAACCAACCCAGCACACTCCACATATATATGCAAAACACATAATTTAATTATTTAAAATAAATACATTACCCTAAAAAATATATGATTTTTGAGATTTGTATGGTTTAGGGATTCTATATCTTGACCCCAATAACATATTTTATAAATGACGTCCTAAAATATCAACTTAGATTAAATTAGAAACATTCTATATTAAAACTACGTTTATAAGCATTACTTTTTGAAGAGTAAATTTTTTTTGTTAAAGGTCAATCGTACTTAAGAAATAATCATTAAGGAAGGGAGTGATTCAAGCACTCTTTTAAATATATATTGACATAACAGAACTTTTAATAATAAGAACAGATTCTAAGTATTTTTGTTACGTTAAATTCCTTCTTGTTTCACTGTGAACGTGTACAGGTTCTAAAAATGCATAATTTGGATGAATGATGAAGAAATATAAACTGGTATTTACATAATTATTCCTGACGATAACATACTTAATCACTCGGAATCCTAAATCTCCTATTGCAGCTTTGTTATTTTGATGTCTTAAAGGACTTAAGAATGACTTATTATACGGGGTTTTGTGAACAACAAAATATTTGAAAAATAAGACAAAGACATGGAAGAAACAATTATCCACAATCCCCAAAATAGGAACAGAACAAGAGTCAATATTTTTCAAAAAGGGTAGTCATTTTCTCTTCAAATGTGCAGTAATATATCTAGATAATTGTTCTTGACACTAGTGGTTATTTTCTTATGAACTGTGGATGTGTAATTGCATATTTCATGCTTTGAAGTTTTGCTTATTTCAGCGAAGTTTCAAGATTTTGATAAAAGTGTTAGTGATGTTTTAGGAACTCTAAGTAGATTCATGCTATATTTAAGAGTTTTATGATTAAATATATAACTTTAATTTTTATTTGAATCCAAGGAATTTGTAAAAAAGTAATTATTTAAATTTACTCTATAACTTTTTTTTTATTTTTTAAGAAATCGTAGTTGTTTTTTATTTTTGTTTGAATAATAGGTATATAGTTCAATCATGGAAAAGACATAATAGAAAAAAAAACGTTCACTCTCTTTTGTGAAAGAAAAGCTTGTATGGTATTGATTTAAAAATTAACACACATTAAACACTTTTTAATTTGTCGTACACAAAAAAACTAATTAATTATTCCTTTTGTACTTGAAAGGAAAGTTCGAAATGTATGAACAAATTTTAAGGGAACCAGGACATGCACGGAAGTGTAAAATGCCAAAATTAAGACCCTTTGTTTATGAGACATATATCTTTTAAAATTTTCAATAGAGCTTAGATATTTTACGTTCTTAATAAAGATAATTTAATTATTCTGTAGAACTACAAAAATAACTTTTTAGTTCAAAAGTTTTTTTTCCCTACTTAATTTAAGTAATACATAATTTTTGAGAACTCATAATACATACTTATGTTTAGGTACCATTTTTTAAAAAAAGTATCTTTTTTTTATGCAAAATATTTTATATACATATATAAAATAATACAAAAAAAACAGTGAACCTATTTTTTTAGTGAAAACTTAGTATGTTTTCTTTAAAAAAAATTATGAAACTTTAAAATTTGGAAAATTTTTATTCTGCTTTTTTTATGCATAAAACCATTTTTTAAAGTTTAGGCACTATTTTAATAGAAAAAAAATTAGGTTCACTATATGCATTGGCATCTTGTATAGAAGTATAAAAAATCTGAAATCTTATAGTGCAATAGCGTTTTTAAAAAATGTACCTAAATGCAAAAAAATATATGCTTTTGAGAAAAAGTGAAAAAACTAAGGGTCAAAAGGGGAGTGGTCATTTGCTTACATTTTTATTTTTCATATTTTAGGGCTATTTAATCAACAAACATATAAGTATTATACATTTTAGGTTCAGAAAAATATGCACTATTTTTTATAACTAAAATTGAAAAATCGATTCTTTGAAAGTATATGATGCCCTGTTTCCCTTACATCATTATACTCCACATTTATTTTGAATTAATTTTGACGCCACATAAAAAAGTATGAATTTTTCTCCATCATTTTTGTTCATTCCTTTAATAATTTTCATTTAAAGCAATATTAAATCAACTATTTTTTTTCCAACATCGAATAATTTTTATTAAAATATACTTGTGTAACTAAATATAAAAGTTTTGAAAAATATTGTATACCAGTGTGAATTTTTACAGAAAAATAATTATTTTATGAGTAACGTTAAAGAATTTAGATGTAATATATTATTCTGATCATGTAAAATTTAAAAAAATTTATTCACTTATGAGGCATACTTGAATAAAACTACTATGGTATCTTTTTTTTTTTTGTAAAACTTTTAAACGCGTTAAATATATAAATCATATTCAGACAGTCTTTTTTTTCTGTTTATTTTTTATTATGAATTAATAATGATTGAAGAACATATTTTTTTCTTTTTTTAGAAAGACGCAAAAAACTATTGATGCGTCAATGTGACTGAATTCTATACAAGACTTTACGATGTTTTAATTACTTACATTATTTTTGAAGAACTCAAAACTTCCATAAGAACAAGTACTCAGTTTCATATATTGATTCCCTATTTATCTAAATGTTCTGATCGTTTGGATTGTCAACATGTAAACATTTTCCTACGCTTAATTTCTTCTAATATTTTTCAGAACAAAGAAATAATTTTGCTACTGAGCCATTATTAAATAAAAATATATAAACTTTTAATAAATTACTTTGTTCCAAAACAATACTGGGACACATGAGCTTTCCATTCCAATTTATACGCTAAACAAGCCATACACGATTTGAAGTTCAATTAATTAAATTGAACGGGATACACAAAATATTTTTAATGTTTTGAAATGTAAGTAAAACAATAGCCCGAGAGGAATAAATGAAGATATAAAAATTCATAAAGCAAATTATAAGAACATTTTTTTAAAAAAAAATCTTTTAATTTATTAATGCATTAAGAATTTTAACACTCACCCACCCATATTACTAATAACTTATATGACAAAGGTATTCTAGATTTCAAATTCAACATCATAAACATACACACACATTTGATTCATAATCATACATAACTTGCCGTGACAGTAGTAAACATTGATAACTTTTTAAGGGCATAACATAAGCAATCTTCGTCAAACAATTGCGTTTTAAATGCACAAACCACCTCTAGCCGTATAAAGTTCTGACATTTTAACTGAGGAAAGCTTCATAATGAATACACATTGATGAGTATAAGCATATCGATGCTCAAATAGAAATTCGAATACTTAAGTGATATGTGAGCATGAAACGTGACTTTTATTTTACTGCAATTTTTTCAGCAAATAAAGCTATTTTGAAAATATAACCTTTATTTTTTAAAAAGTATAATTTATTATTCGATTTACTTAAATTTATTTCGGTGTAATAAGGATACATTGAACTTTATAAATCAACTTACTGCTAGTAATTAAAGCTAATACTTTTGAAAATAGCATTCGCGCAGTCAAACTTAATTAATATTTTTTATAAAAAAAATTCTTATTTTCATATGCTTATAATTTTTAAAATTATGATTATATTTTAAGCATTTTACACTTTTCTGAAGCCTCTTTCCTTCATACAAAAGGTGTAATAGATTCGAATTATTTAATTTTAATTTAAAAGATTTATATGTATTTGAATATTGTTTATATTTTCAGCCCTCCAGAAAAAGCTAACACCCCTGAGACCCCTAACCTGTTTTCTATATATGTTATACGCAGTTTACATGTTCAACAATTATCAACATCTTTTAAAATGTCGTCTGACTCAAAAACCTGAAACATAATGTCTGAGAAAATTTGCTTACAGTATAGATTTTTAAAATTTCATAGATACATTCCTTTCTTTATATTTATGTATTTCCTCCCTTCCCTTAATTTAGATTTGTCTGTTTCATGTTTTTCCCCTTAATTATTTTTTTTTATTATTATTATTTTATAATGTTGTGACCACTTACGTCTGTAAGCCTCACGTTATGCAATGTAGAACATGAAGAGTTTTGAAAATAAATTTATTTAAAAAAAAAATTTTTTTAAATACAATCATTATTTAATCGTAGCGCTATTTAATTATGATTCTACTTTTAAAATAACATAAGATTTTTTTTTTAGTTTCAAAAGTGAAAAAGGAAACTCAAACTTTTTCTCAAAAAAGATATCCCAGAACGATCAAACCAAAACCCTTTATGAAGTTTTGTTTGAATTTCAGCATAGGAACGAATAATGTATCGTATTACTACTTCAGTAAAAAAAGACAATATTACTAATGGAATAAATTTCTGAAAGAGGCTTATAAATTAATAATTTTAGGGGAGGGGGTGATAGTGTCTCTTGAATCTGAAAAACATATAATTTTTTTAAGAATATTTTTCCAAATAAAACTATTTAAATGATTTTTTTAGAGGTGGGGGTGCAAGATATTAAGAAAGAATGACATTGTTTCAAAAAATACTCTTTTAAAGAAAATGTTTCTATAATAATAATAATTTGCTATACATACAGCTATGAACTCTGTGCAGAGCCTGAACTAGTATTTCTAAAATATATGTAATTTAAGGTATCCGACTACCCTAAAACTGTAAATTTTGCCAAAAGACAACTTCTTTTATGATTTTATTTTATGGGCCATCTTATTAAATTTATAAAAATACCAAATTTATCATTTTCCGTTAACAAGAACAAAAACTACAAGTGTTTTAGTAAAAGCAGATGCCATTACTTTAAACAAGATGTCATACTTTAAAACGAGTTTTACTCGAAATGTGATTTTTTGAAAATAATCAAACGGGGTCAGTGATTGCTAAAAAAGTTTTGAACATAATAAACTGAATTTTTTTCTGTAAGTTCTGTTTAATAGTAGAATCGTTTTAACCTTCAGATTTATCAATCACTGTTTTATTACAAAACTTACAGCCCCTTATGTGAATATAATCACTGTCTTTGTAAGCATTTTCATATAGTAACCGAGATAAAGTGCTCTAGTTTTTGTAACAAAGAAAATATCTCTTATCCTGAAGGTCATTTCAAAATTGAATACTATAGCAACACATTAGATTAAAAAAATTGAAAATTTGTTTATAAACCTTTGGTGCAGAATGGGCCGCGTTTATGTTATTTTTTATCAATTTTTACCTATTTTTTCCCATTTTAGTAATAATAATTTCTTTTTCTCTTCTTAATTTTAGCACATTTTTCTTAAAATGCACTAAACAAATCTAAAAGTAACAAAAAAAATCCACTTATCTCCTTTTTTTAAAAAAATAAGTTGTCGCAACCAGTCGGACACCTTAAGAGCGAATTTATTCATTTTTTAAAACGTCAGAGCAAGAAAACGTTAACGTAAAATACCGGTTATATTACTTCAAACAATCGTAACTCTGCCAATAATGTGAATTTTTAAAAAAAACGTAGTTCTCGCTCTTAGCTATGTACAAGCAAAATATTATTATAGAACTAAGTTTTATGAAAGAGAATGTTTTGAAAATACTATGTTATTCTTTCTTCGTATTTTGCACGAAAAAATGAATTTAAATATTTTTTCCTTGGAATAATATTTTTAAAATAATTTTAGACGTATATTCTAATTCAACTAACAATACGTATAAAACAATAAACCCATTCATTCACCTTTTCAAATTCATGGTTCCAAGGGAAGTTAGTCTCTTTAATATAATGGGAATAGAATTCGGAAAAACGAATCATCTAACACTTAAAATAAGAATAAATTGTTCAAATTTGCTGCTTCTCGCAAAGATAAAATTGAATACATTCTAAGAAAACATAAACAGAATTTGCTGTATTTTAAAAGGTATTTTATTCGATTATCTATGAAGAATTCACTTTAGACTTTCAGCTCATTTGAAAATACAGATCGACATAAGCTTTTATTTCCTAAAGAAATCAACTTGATTTTATCCACTCTTTTCTTCAAATAGCTTGTCCATTGAACTTAATATTTATATTTCTGTAAGAGATACATTCTTTTTTATTTAAAAACCCTTTTTTTTAACGAATAAAATTCTTCAAATAGTTAAACCGACTTACATTTTATCTAGTGGGCATTAGAAATAATAACATCAAAGTACATTAGATTAAAAAGTGATAGCATTCGTTATTGGATGACAAATAACAAAGCAAAAAAGTGAAAGAGCGAGTTATAGTTAGGTTTAGCCCAGAAGAGAAACTATGTCTTACCATATAACAAAGGATAATGCAATTGCCTTCATATACTGTCTGTCTGTGCCGTTTGTTACCAGAGGTAGTTTATTCTAATTGCACCAAAAGATAAATAATGGGCAGACGGTATTTTAAATTACTTCCACTTTTAAACTATTTGAAACTCGAGAGTAAAATTTTTCAATTCACTGTATCTATATTTAAGGCACCCGACTAGGTTCGAAAACCAATTTTTCAAAAATTGATTATCAGAAGAATTTTATTGTTTTAAAGAACATAAATAGGCTTAAAGAGTTATAATTATGAAATAAATACCATGCATCACCTTTGTTTTGGGGGGGGAATTTAATTTTATAAATAATAGTAATTAATAATAAATAATCCCATAATAGTCAGTGTATCGTAACATTCTATGATCTTCCGACCTCTCAAAAATGCGATAAGCCCCAACCGGTTCCATACTGGATGAAGATCTTTTATGATGATTACACCGCAATTTTTAATTTTGTTGCTCCGTCTTTGAATTGCATTTTTTACAAAACTGAGATAAAGTTTCAAAGTCAACAATTTTCCCAGTATCGACAGATATTGCACTAACACAACCATTTAGCGAAGAAAAACCGCGACGCTACCAGGTGCCATCCACCGAAACACCACAATTTACAGTATCATGTATAGATTTTTTTAATTGCCTAATACCTTTTGCTGCGTCATTCATTATTTTTTCTCCAATGGAAGTAGCAGCACTGAGGAGTTTCTTTTCTTGTTGGCGGAATGCAAGCTTTGAGAGAAAGGGAGGTAGATTCAAAACAGCACAAAGTTTTCTTCCTGATGAGACACCTCTATCAATCAATCTTAAGCCATAAACAAAACGAGTATTGAATTCATTCATTTTGTCTAACTTTTTCAAAGTACAAAAGGCCGATATGAAACTGCAATTTTTACAGTGCAAAGAAAAGTTTGAAGATAATCCAAACCTTGAATCTTCCACAAGATAAAGGCTTCCTGCTCTACACTTTTTATTTGGGCAAAACAATAAGGAAAAAATACCAATTAAAATTTCCAGATCAATCAACCTGTTTCCAGTTAAATGTTCAGTATTACTTTCATTATCATTTACCTGATAACAATGCTGCAGCTTCAGTGAACTGGCGGTCAAAATTTCTTCCTTACATGAAGCAATTTCATTGTGTGTATTTTGGTTTCCATGAAACTTTCTTTTATGGGGACGATGTAAACGTCAATTACCCATGCTTTTAGGTAAAATAAATTTAAGATTAAATTAAAATAATTTAAGTTCTAAAAATAAAGCAAAATATAGAAATAACAGAATTAAGATAGACGTGGTAAATCTAACGTCGAATGTAAACAAACAAAGAATAGTGATAGTCTTAAAATAGCGTTGCCAATCGTTTGCAACAAAATTGTTTGAAATAATTATTAGCAAACTGTGGCTTAGTAAACAGATAATTAAAATTTTGGTTTTTGAAATTCCATTTTAGGGAAAAAATAATTAAACACTTCATATGTCGCTCACTTCCGGTCCAGATGGCATTACTTCCGGTTTCGTTTTCAACTACTATGACTTATTAAAATTGCTATACCTAGAGTTCTAATTTACGTAAAATTAAAATAAAGACTGTTTTGGAATCTTAAAGGTTGGGGCTTTGTTTTACAATCATAAAAAAAATTCGACATTTTTGTCAAAAAAAACACTTTTTTAACTTAGTCGGATACCTTAAAGCTTTAGTCAAACAAAAAAGATAATACATATCAGTAGCATAATTTATTAAAATTAGTTATAGCCGATGATATATTATATCGCGGGTAGTGTTTACTTTTATATTCATATAACTAGGAAAATTTTGATATTATTCGCTAGGATTTTAGTTACTCTAAGAAAAGAACTTTATTCGATATTCGATTTCAGGAAAGATGGTTGCGAGTAATTTTAGATAGTGTTGCATTTTTTGAAAGTATGCGCATTAAGTCAGAAATGCAAAGTTTGCTGAGTTCTGGGAATATTTACGCCAATTGAACAAATCTGTATAGCAAACTAACAAAATATTAATTTAAATTATAACCTTACATACTTTGTACAGGACGATTTGCTACCAGACTGACAAGCTTACTGGGTGTGTAGGGAGTACACAGATGACTCGGAATCACTTAGAGATGCGAAATTTCAAATGCTATAGTTGTGAGCTATGGTGCCAAGTTTGATAGAGAAAAAGAACAGACACAGCAACATATTAATGGGACTAAAAACATTTCAATGAAAGACTGTGCAACAGCAGGTGTTCGAAATTACGACCATAAGTCCTTTCGGTGGCCTGAGCGGCGTAGCATGGAATTCCTTGCGTATTGGAAGATTCCTGGTATGTCACGTATCTTCCTGGCAGCTTCAGATATTCGAGCGATAAGGCTTTCAACTGAAGGAACGGGCGACTCGTACATGAAAAAGAATCATTTAATTCCTTAAAGGACCAGCATAACGAAACATTCTGTTTATAGTTGTGAAGGTCGTGTGTTGTTCAACACGCGTGTGTGTGTAAAGTTCCTGGTATGATTGTCGAGTGTCGTGCACGTTGCTCTCCACAACTCCATACATTATTAACATGTCGACCAGTTCCTCGTTTCAATACGAGCTCATCCAACTTCTTCGGGAAATGGATCCGAAATGACGACTTCCAGCATGATCGGGGTCACGAAACCTTCAATTTAGGCGTATCTCCCATAAGACAGCCTGGAGGAATCATCCAGAACGTCAGAGATTCCATACGGCGTCGCTGTCAGACTTCCCGGATGATTTCTAATCATAATTTGATCACCTGTAGTAGTACAACATTTTAAAATAATGTTTTTTTCCCCTCAACATGTTCTTGTTACTATTTTTTTTCTTTTCTTCTTCGTACCATAGCTCGGAGCCACGGTATTTGTGTGACCCGACATTCCAATGTGATTCCGAGACGTTTTTGCCCCCTTACACACCCTGTAAGTGTATCGATCTGGTAGCAAATCACCCTATATATACATCTTAATTTCGAAAGCTATTTCTTTACCAGGATAATTTTATTTTCCATGTTTGTGAGACTGTATGTTTTATGGCCTATTCCTGAAAAAAAGTAACAAAATATCTTACGTCTCCAGCGACATAGTCACGCCTAGTTTCTAGGACTGAGGTGGGTGGAGTTTTCGAGAATACGGATAGCTTCGAATGTTTTTAAGGTGTTGCGATTGAACCAGTGGCGTAGGTTACACTCGCAGTTCCTTTAAACGACGATATTCCCGCAGAGCAACTAAGTGGTTGCTGTCGTTCTGATAAAAGAACTTTACCTTTAAAAATCTATCTTTTTTTTTGTAAGAGCGTGATTAACGATGACAAACGCACCCTGAATGATTCTCTGGCTATGTCTGCAAGTTTACATAGAAGTTTTACAGATTTGCGTAAGGAATGATTGATAAAAATGACGTGGATGCAGAAATTTTTTCCCCATGGTCCATATATCATATATTTCAAGGGCCATCAAAATCCAATAAGCACAACAGGCTATACAGGCCTCTGAATAGTGTAACTTTAATTATAACCACTCTGTTTGAATTAACATCTGTTAATTCTCTGAATTACTAGCTAAGATGTTAGAAAAGGTAGATTAGATACTCGTAGTTTCTGAAGCGTAGACTATTTTTGCAGTTTTCACCAGGGACTCTCCAAGACTATGACGAATGACTTGATCCAGTTTTGGCCATTCTCCTACAAAAATGATGGGCATTAGGTTAATCACGATCGACTGGTGGACTACCAAGATATTTTAGCATCTTTCGGGCAGCACAAACACATATCCAGGCCCTTCAAATTTCAATATCATCTTTCTCAAACCACTCCTTAATATGGGGCTTTTTCGCAGATCTTTTAAGCGATGATGTTTTCAAAAAGCAACTAAGTGGTTGCTGTCGTTCAAAAAGAACAATTTTACAAGTAAAGATCGATCTTTTTTTTGTAAGAGCACGTGATTAACGATGACAAACACAAGCTGAATGATTCTCTGGCTAAGACTCCAAGTTTAAATAGAGGTTTTACGGATTTTCGTAAGGAATATTCGATAAAAGTCACTTGGTGGTCTAAACTTGAACAATTTTTTATTACAGAAATCTTTTCCCCATGGTCTACATAGTATATATTCCAAGTTACATCAAAATCCGATACGCACGACAGTTACTACAAGCCTCTGAATAATCTAACTTTAATATTTTTTTTTATCCAATGGACTGCGGATTGGTATTTTTACCATTGCAGACCTAGTACAACCCTGAGAGCTGGTTTCTCTCTTTAGTGCGGTGCCGTATAGGCGGATACCATTCATCGCTGTTAATTTTGATGCTCAGTTTCCTCCACAGAGGGAGGCACCTGAGCTCTTGACGATGCGAACTTGTACCAGGATTTAATTTTGCCGGGAGAGCCCAAGTGAAACAGATACCCTAGGATCTTTTGCATGCCGTATAATCATACAACATTGCTGCTGTCGATTTTTTGCATCACAAAAATCCACCGATTTGGGCCGGGGTCGAACCCGCAAACTTGGATGCGGAAGGCCAGCGACAAACGAACCACGCTACCCAGCGGGCTAACTTTAATTTTACCACCTGTTATTTATATTGGCATTAAAGTTAAATACATTGCCAAAAAATAATGCGAAATATCTTAATACTACATAGATACTTCTTTCTTTTTGTAATGTGAACAATGATAATCATTACATAGATACCTCAGAAGGATACTGCGTATTTGAAAAAATGTAAATTTTGTAAAAAATAACAAGTTTATTTCTTAAAAATAATCATTAATATATTCTGCTTGAAAATTAATTTAAGATCAGTTATTATTTTAGGGGTACTACTGCTTGGACTAGGGTTTTACAATCCCAAATGTTCAATTTATTCTATTATGCACATGTTATTAGTATCCTGCAAATATCCTGCTGGAATTCGTTACTAACCATTTAAGCTGATTAAAAAAAATTTGATTTTCCTATTAAATTGTAGGCTATGAAATTACTTTCGTGAAAGATTCAAGAGCGTTTTCGAAAACTTCCTGCTTAGTGGAAAGGTAATTAGAGTGAAATGAATAGTACACGGTGTAAAATTTGCAACTACTTTGATGCACACAAGTACCAAACAAATTAAGGCTAGTCATTCTTACTTAATATCAGAACACCCGTTTTCACAATAAATTCTTCCCATTTTTCTCTCGGTGACCGTAAATTACATTCTACATTTCAGTTTAATGTAATAGAATTTGAAGTTATTTTAGGGTTTTTATTGTCTGCTATAGAAATTCAAACCAATGAATTAAAATTTTCTTACTGGATTTATATGGGTGAAATTTTCATCAAAGAAATTTTTAAAGGTTAAATTGTTAAAAGTTTTCTTATAATTGAATTTAAGTATATACTTTTATTTCTATGTTTCGACAAGAAAGTATTTTTTCTATTAAAAATTGCTCATTGAGAATGATTGTATAGCTTAAAACATGATTTTTTTTCATATTTTAAAGTTCAAAAATGCAATCGGGAAAAAACTGATTGTTGGGAATGAGTTAAGTAAAAGATCTAAATTTAATAAAAAAACACTTATAATAAGTGATTTAGCCTTAAGTGTTTAATTTATATTTATTTAAATTGCTTATAAATAATTAATTATCCTTAGTGCTCTGCATTTTACTTTCGTAATCATAGAATGGCAAGTGCTTCTCTAATGAATGCTTCATGAAAACCATTAATGTATTGCTTCTCAAACATTCAATGCTTGTGACCCAACTTTCAATCATAACTTTCATAGCGCCCTCCTTCACACAATAAAAATGTATTGAGTGCATTAATAATGCACTTTGACGTTAAAGCTACGATACGATTTTAATCATAAACCGTACAAATTATCAAGATAAGTATTAAATTCTGTATATGCAAGCCTATGGGAATCACAATAGTAATTTTAAACTTGTTCTTAATTTAGCATTGTGAGTTTAATTTTCAAATGCATTGTGCAGTACTGATACATTTATATGCATATTATATAAGTGTGAATATGTATTTTATTTTTTATTATGACCGAAAGTATATTTTGTTTTGCTTCCTTTCATTATATTTGTAATTTTTTAAATCCTTGGTTTTTGAATTTTCGATATGGCATTTCGCAGGGTTCTAACGCCCCACAGTTTGGGAAACGCTGCTTTAATTAGACAATGGGATTAATTGACGCAATTAATGAAGATATCAATTCGTGAATTATTTCATTAATTGTGTTTAATGAAGAAATTGAGATGAATTATTTTGCATTTTTAAAGCAAATCCTTAGTATATCAACTCATGCAACTTTATTTTTTTTTAGATTTATTCTCTATTTATATTTATTGTGCTTTCAATTTACTTTTCAGCCACTTGTCTAATTTCATTTTATTGTATATGATTAATTAAAAGAAACGTACGTGGGAGACATTTCAGTTTTATTTATGGCGTGAATAGTAACATTTTAAACATTAAATAAAAATATATGTCTCATTCTTATTTAGATATTTTAATATTAGTTCTCTAGATTTGTTTTTATTATTTTGAAACAATTAACATATTTTTTTATTTATTAATTTTGGCTACTTTAATCCCAATCTGTATGAATGCAAATTTATCTTATTTATGGGTAGAATTATTATTTTTTCCTGTTATGCGTGGTATTGTATGACTTACGATACACGCCGGTTATAAGTAAGCTGAATCTCTGAACGCCATCTTGTAGCTGAAAAGAGTGAGTGGATTGGGACATAATTCCGTGTATAAAATATACGAAGATCCGGTAATACTATTCCAGAAAAAGTTTAGAATTGTTCATTAAAAGCCATGTTACATTCAAAAATTTGCAAATGGTAACAAAGGAAATAACTCATGGGAAATGAGTAAACACAATTTACAGAAATTTAGACACGATTTATTAACATCAAAATGAAACGCATAGAAGGTTTATTAGTTATAGGGAAGGGGGTGGGGGATCTCGGGATTTGTCTTCATTTGGTTTTTAGTATGTACCAAATTGAAGAACCCAGTTTATCGATCAAGTTGTCGTGATTCTTCGATCGTGGGTGTGAGATGGTTCGAGTAAGAAACAGATATTTCTCAAGTGAACCCCTTTTATTTGGCCTGTAACACTTATAAGAAAGTACGAGAATTAATAAGAATGCTCACTGATAACTAAATCCTAGGAGCAATCAAATTTATGAATCCTACTATACTTAAATGTAATCACTTATCTATTCTCCTTGTCGCTCTTGCTGCAAAACTTGCTTAGTCGTCAGACGTAAATTGGACGGCTTCCCTTTCTCTTAAGCTTTCCTTCTGGAATTACTAATATTTAGTGCAACCACCGGTCACTCACACTGTGCTTTCCGCTTATAATCAATTTTCAACCATCAACTCCACGACTAGCACAAACAGAAGCTTGCATTTACATAAAATCAAGTCTTCTCTATGGAAAGCGGTTTTCAACTAAAATCACAGTTGAGAAGAGTATTTTCCAAAGATGATTAGTAATTAGTAGAAGTTCACATAACTATGAATATATATAAAAGTTTGGTAAAATCCTAGCACAGCACACTGCTGTATTTGGTGACAAAAGTTTTTCGCCAAATGGCGCCAAGTAAAAAACCGCGTTTTCAAAATGGCGTCAGAGACGTAAACAAGAGGGGAAAATGTGGTTTTCAAAATGGCGTCAAAAGACGAAAAATATCGAAAAAACGTGGTTTCCAAAACGGTCAACAAAGGAAAAATAAAATCAAAAATAAGAAAATAAATGCAAAATTTGAGCATCCATTACAAAATTCTATCAATCCTTCATTCACACAAAAAACAATCATTACTTTCTTACCTTTTACTCAGAAAAAAAATCCATCCATCGTGTTTTTACGAAAAAAACGTGGTTTCTAAAACAGCTTCAACAAGAAAAACTGAAAAAGCGTCGCTTCTAAAACGCTACAGGGGGGAAAGAAATCCAATATGAATGCCTTAGGCTGATGAACTAACGATTATCTCAAAAACAAATTATTTTCATATTTCGGACATCCATACCTACCGAAATATTTTCAATCGTTCACTCATTCACAAAGCAAGCATTTCTTTCTTACATCTTTCACTCAGAAGAAAAAATATCCATTCGTCGAGCTTCAAAAAAGAAAACGAGGTATCCATAATGGCTTCAAAAAGAAAACAGAAGAACCGTTGCTTCTAAGATGCAATTGTGAGAAAAAACATCTTCCAAATTGAATTTAACAACGCATCTTCCTTTCTCTCTAACAAATATTCTTTCAGCAGTTGTTTCATTTGAAAAAAAGAAAAGAAAAAAATCCACTCATTCCTTCAATTTCAGCTTTCTAGAAAAATCTTTCACGTGTTCAAGTTGACCATCAGAAAAAGAATGACCACTGTCCAAAAAATCCGGTCCGAATAGGGTTACTATTCCCTAAATTGTAAATTTCCTAAATACCATATTGTAAACTTTATCGCCAAATTTTTGGTGCCAAAACATTTGTGTGAATGAAGGAGTGATAGAATTTTGTAATGGATGCTCAAATTTTGCATTTAATTTCTTATTTTTGATTTTATGTTTCCTTTGTTGACCGTTTTGGAAACCACGTTTTTTCGATGTTTTTCGTCTTTTGACGCCATTTTGAAAACCACTTTTCCCCCTCTTGTTTACGTCTCTGACGCAATTTTGAAAACGCGGTTTTTTACTTGGCGCCATTTGGCGAAAAACTTTTGTCGCCAAACACAGCAGTTAGAGTTCCTATACTTAAATTATATATTATTTATGTTATGACATCTGCATAACTTAGTATTGTATTTTTTTTCCGGCATTATTATAAATTAATCACACTTCAATTGCCAATAGGTTCTAAATTTGATTAAATAAGGTTTTTTGTTGCTTCTAAACGGTGTAAAATGCGTAAGAATTTTAATTAAAACTTTGCTACCGACTTCCTTTTTTTCCTTCTTTTTTTTCCTTCTTCTTTTTTTTTTTCTTCCGCTTTCAAGCACTTGTTAGAAATAATGATCACTCAAAATTAAGCATTTCACCAAGTTTTGTATAATAATAGATTTCTTTATTTTTTTACAAAATGCAGTAACACAAAAAAACAAATCGTTGAAAACTGCACTTGAATGATTTGCCATAGAGAGAGCCTGTTTTAATTAGCAAGAACATCAATTAACGTTACAAAAATATTGAAATGCTGCAAAATAAGAAAAGAAAACTGTTAAGGACTAGGGAATTATATATAAAAATTAATACAGGGGTTTATGTATACAATTGACAAATTAATGCTACGCAAAAATTAAGTATTCATTAAAAAGAAAATAAGAAATATTCGAAAGATCATAGTTTTAAAAATGCCTTTTGATAGTTGAGTACGCTTTTCGTTATTATGGTGTAAAAAAGCATCCAAAACTCTACCATATACTGTAATACTATATTGTGCCGCGGGGATTAAGCCGCGATGATATGCCGGTGCGATAATGTTCTGTTACAGGTTGTGCTGTGGAGTGCACCGGAATTTGCTCCTGATGAAGACTGCGTTAAACGAGGGCTGGGACAATGCTGGGGCGCAGGTGCTGGCTGGAATTGGAGATACTGTTGAAGCTAGATCATGTCTCTGCGCTGGTGTTGCTCTCCTGGAATTCCAGAGTCTCTTTAAAGGTGGAATACGTCCCGTCCACGAAAGTGACACGTGATGTGTAGTCACTTCTGCTTGGACGTATTCGGTGAAACCGTTCTTCTATTGGTCCAAGGCCCCCCTTCGCGTGGTGTACTTTGAAACTGGCGGCTGGCGAGGGAACCCGTGCCGGCCCTTACTGTCGGCTAGATCAAGGAAGTCAAAGGTTGACTTCCCTTAGGACATCAGCGCCAAGGTGTCCACCCTGGGATACTTTCCCACGAGAAACTGCTTAACCGTCGAGACGTCACTCGTTCCCGACGGGAAACGGGTCTTCGATGAACACCGCCGCAATTGTTTAAGCAGATGGATAGGAATCACGCACAAATAAAAGGTGTTGTCGTTGCTTATGCCACCTGTCTGATGTAGTCAGATCGAGGCCCACGAAATTCATCATGGCAACGGGCTAGAGATATGTCTGTCATTACCCTAAGCTTTGAGCCCACGAAGGTGACAGCACGACTTTGCTCACGATAGATGGTGACACCACTCGGATCCACCGATTTAACGAGCACGTACGCCGTTTGTACTCGGCGAGAATGGAGTGGCATCGGGCATCGAACCCAGGCCTTCCTTTCTAGCATCCGATGCTCTAACCACCAGGCTACCCACAGCCCCACAAATAAAAGTAAATGCATTAAACATATCCTAAGTAAAGTAGATTTAAATATGCAGAGTTTTAAATATACTGTTTACGTCACATACAAAAATAATCTGTACGTAATTGCCTCATACAGTAAGTTACCCAGACTGGTCTCCTTTTAAAATATTTCAGAAGCTTTTGGGTTATAGCAGCACTGCAAGGGCTGAATTTTGGCAGCAATATTTTCCTTTCGCTTTAAAAAAGTAAATAACATTACCTAACTTGTATCAATTATACAAGACATGTGCTGTTCTATTTACAAGAAATATTGGTGAACTGGAATCGATATATAGCGGAGACTTTGCTGAAAAAGACGAATGATCAATCACTGCGCTTGCCCACATCTTTTTTTGTGTCTATTTAGCGACTCTACCTGAAAATGAAGAGATAAATCAAAATTATCCTTCGTATCAAAGAGCTTGTTAGAATTAAGCAAACAAAAGTCTGCCATCTATATAATTGCATTTATAGCTGTATTTGTTTAAAAAATATTACTAAAATATTAAATCAAAACTGAATAAATCAGTAGATGTGTTAAAAGATTTAGTATTATATTTCGATTTATTTGCCTATTATTTGCTCTATGTGCGTTAAATATTCATTTTTGAATCATATATAGAAATGATTTATAAAATTACATTTTGTATTTTGCCCATAAATGCGCTCCAAAAAGCTTTGAAATAAATAAATTTGTATATCTAATTAAATTTTTTAAACTTCATTTTCCAAATTTTAAAATCTTTCTGCTTTGATAATGTTTGAATGCTCCATTTTTACGCATTTGCAATTTCAACTAAAAGTCTGAATGCAAACATTTTTACTGAAATAGTACTTCGAACGATATTGAATTAAATTACTTATTTCTCAAATATGTTCCTTGGCACTGATATTTCATTCAATTTTTAATCACAATAATCCTTTATGAAACATTCTCAGCTTCATTTAGTTTATTTATCAAGGATTTGAAAGACCTAGCCATTAGAATAGCCAGATAAAAATATGTTAGTCTGAAACCTACATAAAATTGAAAATCCTTGAAATGAAAGGTTTCTTTGTCATTTTCTACAGTTTGATATTCCTGGTTAAGGCAATTATCAATTGAGTTATATCTCCATTTTTAAAATTTCCATTTACGAAACAAAATTATCCCCTTTAAATTCTTAAATTCTTTATGTTAGTTTCAGGAAAAAGAAATATATTATTTTTACGTGGTTAACAGTACTTTATTTAGAATGTTTCTGATTACCAATATTGGTCTAATTTGTACCATTTAGTTCTATAATTTGTCGAAATTTTAGAATAATAAGGTAATATTAGTAATTAGGTAATTTAGGTAATTTCATAATGCCTCTCTCTAAGGAATATTGGCCTATATTGGCGAAAAACCCTAATAATTGATTTAGTTAATCTTCTCTTGTGATGACAATTTCTTATCTCTGAGGAAGTTTTACAATGCAAGAAAAAAAGTAGTAATTGCTTGGTGCCAGGTTCAGACTATATAGTTGATGCATCAAAACTTCATGAGTTTCTGGGGAGTCTACAAACGTGTGTGGCTTCGCGTTCTCCTGATGGAACACAACATCTATCCTATTCGCCGATTTTGTCCGTTTCTGGTCAATCGTTAGCTTCAACCTCTTCAATTGTTGACAGTTGAGATCGCAATTTAGTGTTTGGTCATATAGAAGCAACTTATATTAAATAATTGTTTTCCAGTCGCATCAAGTACACAGTAGAACTCTCCTAGTTTAGCCAGCGTGTGAACTGCTTCACCGTGCTTTTACCCCGGTTCTTCTTACACAATGTTGTCGTATGGGAATCATTTCACACCCCCAGTCTCCTTCCGCTTAAGAAATGAGTCATTTTTACTTCGTTTGACCAAGGCATCGCAGGTGGAAATTTCATCCATCATGTTTTTTTGTGTTAATTGGTTTTGCACCCAAACATCAAATTTCTGTTTGAATTCAGCTTTGGGCAAATGGTTTAAAACGGTACGGTATTATGGTCATTCTTTAGCTCCTGGTTGTGCTACGACTACTACCATGCCAGTCACCTGCCATTTCTGTGATTTTATGGACCTTTTCGATGATGACCGTACCTAAACGGAATCGACATAACCAAATTATACATAATTGGCTTTTTCGGTATCGGGAACATGCACACTATTTACTATTTCAGAGACCTGGATTGCAGTTTCACCTTTATAAAAAAACTGTAAACTGTTCGGAATTTCTTACAGGTGGAATTTAATTATTAACACCCTGTAACTCACAACTGAAGGGATGAAACAAAAAATAGCAAAACAATTTTTAGAACAAAATGTCACTTTTCCAGTAAGTTTAAATCTGATATTGTTTGATCAATTTTTTATAATAGATATCGATCCCTACAACAATTTACTGAAAAATAATGCATTTATTTTTTCCCAAACCAATAAACGCAAATTTTCTAAAATTATGAGAGAATCAAATTTCATGTATTTTATATGTGACCATATAACATTTAGTTTTAAAAGAAGATTGGAACATAAAGTTTAAACTCAGAGTTTTGGAGTGAGAAATAACATCTGCACGAACAAAGTACTTGTTCCTTTGAAAAAAAGTGCGTGTCCCGCTTTGGAATCATTTGTGGCTAATTTTGCTTAAAATTCTGTTGAGGTGTCGCGTCCTTATTCTACTAAAGACTCGCCATGTAAAGCAACTGGTGTAATCAGTACACAAAACAACCACTTCGTCATGGTGTGGAAGTTAGAAGAGTGAAATGTCAGCTCAGGTGTCTTCTTACTCATATTACCATGGCTGAAACACTCTAGAGAAGTGTTGATAAGAATATTAAAAATTTAAGGTATCCGACTATTTGCGACAACTTTTTTTTAAAAAAAATTAGAGGTATGGGGATTTTTTTGTGGTTTTCAGATTTGTTTGTACATTTAAAAAAAAATTGCTAAAAATAATATAAAAATAAATTGTTATCACTAAAATGGAAAAAAATAGTAAAAATTTACAAAAAATAGCATAAACGGGGATCATTCAGTACCAATAGTTTTTGAACAAGTTTTGACAATTGTGTTGCTATTTTATTCATTTTTGAAATGTCCTTCAGGATGAGAGATAGCTTAATTTATACAAAAACTAGAGCACTTTACCTTAGTTATTATATGAATTTACTTAAAAAACAGTGATTATATTAACATAAGGGATTGTAATTTTTTTGTTATAAATCAGTGATTGATAAATCTGAAGGTTTAAACACTTCTGCTATTATACAGAACACACAAAAAATTCAGTTAATTATTTTCAAAACTCTTTTTAGCAATCGCTGTCCCCGTTTGAACATTAAAAAAATATATATTACGATCAAAACGCGTTTTAAAGTATGACATCTCACTTGAAGTAATGGTAACTGCTTTTACTAAAACACTTGTAGTTTTTGTTCTAAAGAACGAAAAATAATAAAGGAGATGTTCTTATAAAGATTATAAGATGGTCTATAAAATAAAATCATAAGAAAATGTGAATTTTTTGCAAAATTTACAATGTTAGGGTTATTAAAACGAAGAATATGCGACTATTTTTCTTAATATTTGAAGGTATAATATTCGGTCTTATGTGGACTCTCTATAAAGTCCCTTTTACTTTTTTGTAATGTTCGTTGCATTTTTCAAGAAATTTCAGGAAATATATTTTCAAACAACATCCAATATTTTTTCTCATTAGAAAGCTTGTAATCGTAGCAGTAGTTTCGAGTAAAACTTCTTGCAAAAAAATTCGTTTGGATTGTGGTACGCGTTTCTCTCAAGGATTCTTACACTGTCTGAAGTAAAGAAATAACATCTTTCATGGGTATTCAATTGTATTATCCATGTTCGCGGTAGCCTAGATGTCAAGGTCACAGACTCCTGGCTGGCATGTCATGAGTTCGAGTATAGTGCTGTTGTAAGCCTGCCATAAAGAGGGGGCCGATGTAAGTTAAATATGGACTACCTCACTATGGTGTGGTGTAGGAGAGGGAATGCTCGGGCTCTGCCATTCTCGTACCCTTATCATGGTTCAAAATTACAAGGTTCATCGCATCTCTCGTGCAGCTTTATAGTGCTATGCTAATATAACTCTGTCTCACACTCAGTCGAACTATGCATATCTTCTTTGGAAATAAATCTAACCCCTATGAACCAAACAGCTGTTAATGGTGCTAAGCGTTACATAAACTACGTTACTAAGCTTTACATCTACTATTAACTCTGCTGCTTACAACTCAATCAACTGTGAAAAAAGAAGACAGTAATAAACCTTTATTTTTCCTATTACCATGGTATTTTTTATAAGAATTCGTCAATTAAAATCACAAAACACTTGAACAAAATAAATACATAACCAGGTGTTGGTGGATGATGTATCTTGTATCTAAAAATAGTACGTAAACACAAAAAATATACCTGCAGTTACAATGGATTATTTTGTATGAAATACTGTTAGTTATTATAAAACGCATTTATATGTTACCAGCTAAAAACGTTGTGACGGGTGCTTACGCGTTTCACTAACCTTCTCTTATAAACTTTTAAATTGTATTTATTTTAACCAATCCCCGCTGAGAGCTGAAAGTGTGACTTATGCAAATAAGCTAGTTTCGGGTTTAGCGAGTTCGAAAGAGATATAAAAGGGAGAAATGAAATGAAGAGTAGAGGATGACTAAGTGGTTTGATAGAGGATGATTAAGTGGTTTGATAGAGGAGGACTCCGTGTTTTGATTGAAGAGTAAACTACGTGATTGCTTAAGAAAGTGTTTCTAAGAGTTTAGTTTAATGAAGTGAAGTTTGATAGTGGGAAGAAGATTATTGAAAAAGATTCATTAATTCGGTTCAGACGTAATTGAAGATATCCTGGATTGAAGCCACTTCATAGATTCTACTAGTTTCCAAAGTTCATTCCGAAGAAGATATCAGGTCTGTGATTTTTGTAGATTAGATTTTAATGTGTAGTTTGATTGTATGCGTTATTCCCCTCGTGGTATCAGTTAGTATTCCGTCGTCCATAATTGAATTCTGATCGCACTCCATGATAATTTATTGTTCTTAAAGTTGATTATTAATTGTGAATTTCTATCCTAAGGAAATAATAAATAACTGATTTATTATTTGAGTAGTCATTAATTATGAATCCTACATATCCAAACATAGATAATATGCAAAGGGTAATTAATAACCCTGTGAATAGTGGGAGACTACGACACTGGCGCCCAAACGAAATACCGGAATTAAGAGCAGGTGCAAGATTTAGAGTTTTGCCGGAGTTATTTTTTTCGGGTAAAGAAAATGTGTCTGAGTTTATCAATAATATCGATGACAATATAGCTTACTATGAAATACCGGCGAATCTATCGTGTGCATATTTAAAAGGTCATTTAATTGGGAGAGCGTTTGACTGGTTTGAGGTCATCGGCTTCGAGTGTGTAAATGAAGAAGCGACTGCATTTGCAACACTTAAAAAGAAATTATCAGATAGTTTTACGGTAATACGGAATAAATCAGAGCTAGAAGCTTAGTTTTTTTCGTCAAAACAACGGAGAGATCAAGCCCCGTCAGACTTTATTTTTCAGCTGTTAAAAATACATAAAACTCTAAATTTGAATTATGATGAGTTAAAATTGATTGATCACATAGTAATGCGACTAGAACCCCAAATAATGGATTATTTAGAAGTTCGAAACCCCACAACGAAAACTCAATTGATAGAGTTGGTAGACCGGTATGAGGAACGTCATAACTGCAGGGAAAACCAGGGTTCGAGTAATATTTTTGCTAGACGAAGTTGGGATGTGAGTAGGAATCCTGAGGAAAGAAGGAATAATAGAAATTGGAGAGATACTGTTGTCGGAAATAGTCAAAATGATCAAAGAGGACTAGGCAGGGGTGCGTATAATTTTTCTCGTCGTAATTATCAAAATCAAGGATTCGAGGGTGGAAATCGCTACAATCAGCCAAATCAGAGAACAGACCGGTATCAGAACCGTAGGATGGTGGTTAGGAAGGGTCCTAATGCTGATTCAGCAAAGCAGAATTGGAGGCGTGTTGATTGCAACAGCGAAAGGCAAAGAAATGCCAATTTAAACTCTCAAAGAGATCGCATTGAGTCAAATCCTCCTAATAGAATTAGACTTAATTCATTGCGATTATCACCAGTTGAACTTCCGTATGTGCCGATTTTTTTGAATGATACTTTTTTAAAAGCGCTCTGGGATACAGGTGCGGAAAAGTCATTTATTTCAGAAAAAACGTACCGGTCATATTTTTCTTTCTGTCCTATTAAAAAATCGTTAACTGAAGTAGTTACAGCTCAAGGGTCACAGTGCAGAAATTTAGGCACAGTTGAGTTGAAAATTAAAATAAGAGAATTTTCGAAGTTATGGAAATTTCATGTGATTGCTGAGATGCAATATCCATGCATCCTAGGTATTGATTTCATGTCACATGCGAAAATTAGTTTTGATTTCCTGTCTAAATCGTTAATCATTCCGGATTCGCAAACGGAAAAAGTGGCAATTTTGGACGAACCGGTTCAAATAGATTTATCTAACACTAAGTTAAATTCAAAACAAAAGCAGGAATTGCAGATTTTGTTTAAAGAATTTCATGGGTTGTTTTCGCTTAAGCCTGGTCTAACACATGTATTTTGTCATGAAATTGACACGGGTGATAGTCCTCCTGTTTTTTCGAGACCTTATCGCTATGACAGGGTCAAACAGGGTATAATCGACTACCATGTTCAAAATATGTTGGGTGATGGAACAATAGTTCCAACAACATCGCCCTACGCGTCTCCAGTTGTTTTATGTCGGAAGAAAAACGGGTTGCCGTTAGATGACCCAGAAGCTTATAGGTTTGCAATAGATTATAGGAAGTTAAATGCGGTCACGAGATATCCGCGATATCCGCTACCAATAATTGATGATTTGATCACTAATATTCCGCACACCGAAATTATGACATCACTTGATTTACGCAGCGGATACTTTCAGATGGCAGTAGACCCCAAAGATGTGCATAAGACGGCGTTTGTTACAAAAAATGGTACTTTTGCATTTACTCGCATGCCATTTGGCCTTTCGGGGGCAGCTCCAAATTTTCAAAGAGCCATAGAGATGATCCTCAGGCCAGTCCTCGGCCGTTTTGCCCATTGTTATATGGATGACGTTATCATCGCGTCTCCATCTTTTGAAAGCCATGTAGAACACTTACGGGAAGTATTCAGATTATTGCAGGAGGCTGGTTTGACATTGAATCGCGAGAAATGTCATTTTGCGAGGGAACAATTACGTTATTTGTGTTTAGTTATTAATAAAGAAGGAGTTAAAACAGATGAGGAAAAGGTAAAAGCAATTATTGAAATGAAGCCTCCGAATACGGCAAAACAAATAGCAAAATATTTAGGAGTGACGGGTTGGTATCAAAAGTTTATTAAAAACTACGCAGACATGTGTGAACCCTTATATAATTTAAAACGAAAAAACTCTAAGTTCCATTGGTCGGAATCAGCACAGGAAGCCTTTGATCGTATTAAGAAAGCACTGACAGAAGCTCCAGTGTTACAATTACCAGATTTTTTCCAGCCTTTTGAACTCTATACGGTTGCGAGCTCAGTGGGGGTAGGAGCAGTATTGACACAAAATATTAGGCCTATAGCGTTTGCATCGAGAACTTTAAACCAAGCAGAAAGGAATTATACTGTGACGGAACGTGAATGTTTAGCTGTCATATGGGCATTAAATAAATATCGCACGTATTTCGGATCCTTGCCGGTTAAAGTGATAACAGACCATTCTGCACTTACCAAATTAACGAAGGGAAAGAATTTGTCGTCTAGAATGATAAGGTGGACGCTTAAGTTGGCAAATTTTAATGTAGAATGGGAACATCGACCAGGTACGCAAAATTTAGTGGCTGATATGTTGTCTAGAAACCCGTTAGAAAGTAACGAGGAACCAAAAGTGTCTTGTGCGGTGATTAGATCGTTAGTATTATCTTCTTGAGAACAGTTGAGAGAGGAACAGAGAAATGACCCGGAGCTAGGGCACATCATGAGGTTTTTGGAAAATCCGACGATAGTTCTGTTAATGAATCGATCTGCAGAAATTGGTCCAATGACTTTAAAATCGTTGACGGTTTGCTACATTATGCAAAATATACAACCACACTAGGTGAATTAAGGGTATTTATACCTAAAACATTACGTAAAGATGTTATGCGAGAATTTCATGACTCGCCTATGGCAGGTCATTTAGGCAAAAAGAAAACCTACTTAAAATTAAAGGACGCGTGTTATTTTCCGTACATGAGGAAATACATTTATAAATATGTAGCAACCTGCGACCAATGCAAAAAAATTAATTATAAAAACGGATTACCAGCTGGTCAATTAATTCCCATAATAACTAATTTTCCGAATGAAATCGTGTCTTTAGATTTGTTAGGCCCATACCCTGCAACTAGTCCTGAACGCTATAGATTTATTTTAGTAATTACCGATAATTTTTCTAAATGGGTTGAAATAGTTCCCTTAAGGAAAGCTTCGGCTAAAGCAATCGCCAATGCATTTTTTGAAAATTATATTGCGCGTTATGGAGCTCCTGTTAAATTAGTCACCGACAATGGTCCCCAAATGATATCTGAAGTTTTTGAGCAAGTATGTCGCGGATTGCACATAAAAGACGTTAAAACTGTGGTATATCGTCCACAAGCTAATCAAACAGAAAGAGTTAATTGCACTCTTTTAAAAATGATTTCGAGTTTTGTCGCGGATGATCACACTAACTGGGATCAATTTCTGCAAGAGTTCGGTTATGCGATTAGGACAGCAGTACATGAGACAACGGGTAAAAGACCGGCGGAATTATGTTTAGGTCGAAATTTAATCACCCCTTTTCAGAAATTAGTTATGGTAACTGATGGATCAGATTTAGTTTGTGGGAACATAGAAAGGTTGTTTGAGGAAGCTAGAGTTCATACAAAGCGCCAGCAAGAGAAGTGGGCGAAATATTATAATAAAAAGAGGCGTGAAAATAATGTGAAAGTTGGTGATCTAGTATTAGTTCAAACTCACCCGTTAAGTTCAAAATGTAAAAAAATAGTAGGTAAATTTATGCCAAAGTTTGAAGACCCCTATAAAGTTCTGAGTGTAAAAAATAATAATTTAGTAATATTAAAATTTGGTAAAAGAATAACGGTTAATGTGGACCAGGTGAGAATTTACCATCAAAGAGAAGACAGTGTTGCCGAGTCGGAAAGTAACACTAGTAGTGATCATGGTGCAGTGACATCAATCAGGTCAGATGATGCGCAGTCGTCATTGGTGCAATCGGAGAATGATAGGGGTGGTCGTAAAGGATCGAAATCAGGAAATGTAAATGGTAGTAGAGATATAGTTGCGAATAGACGCGATGGAGTGGAGGTGAGAAAAAACGTGGACGGACGGAATCTGCTGTTTCTTTGGGGGGTGGCGCGTATAATTTCAGGAAAAGGAGACCTTTATACACTGAGAGAGAGAAAAGAGGAAGGCCTGAATCCTGGAATGAAAACGTACAAAAGAAGAGACCAGAGGCCCAGGTAGATCGCGAGAAAAGAAAGATTTCCTCGTCAATGTCCTCTCGTCCCTCCAGAAAGCGGTATAGAAAGGTGGAAGAAAATAGTTCTGAAAGAGCAGTTCCAGGACCATCCCACAGATTCAAGTACAACAGACCTCATCAGGAAAGGAGCTGTCCATACAATCTTCGGAGCCGACGTCGAGTGGACAACAGCCAAGTTCCAGTTCTCACAGAAGAAAACAACGCCTCAGCAGGAGCATATCAACTTCAACGGACTCGATGGAAGAGGAGACCCAGAAGGTTGGAGCGCAGAGTGGACAACTCTAGGACAAGGTCATCCAGCACAGAAGCCATGGTGGGAGACAAAGCCTATGCAGATTGGATCTAAAGACTAGTCAGGTTGTATAATTCTAATTTGTTTATTTTTCCTCTGACAGACAGTTCGGAGTATTTTCCATGTGGGCTAGTCTAATTTTTTTTGTAAAGTGAACGTACAAAAGTGTCACTGAGTTGTGTGCATTTTCATATCGGTTGAAAAGACTTTTGTATTTAATTTTTTTCCAAATTGTGGAAAAACATTTGTTGAATTGCAATTGTTTTGCTACACACTAAAGACGTGGCTTTATATGTGAGATTACTTGTATTGTTTGTTGTAATATATTCTATGTAAAAAAAAAATGTATATATTTTGTGTGTAATTATTAAGATGTATAAGTAGTGTCTGGTTTCTGGGCGCGGCGTAATTAGGAATACTAACAAAAAACATTAACAGCGCAGCGCGATTGATTGGGAATGTTTGAAAATGAAACCAGATAAGGGTTATTTTGTTATTAAACTATATATATATATAATATAATGTATGCCATATTTTATGTCAATAAGGAAGTTGTATAAAAGTTCTGTGCATTTAATGTCATGTTTTAGAAAAATTGACAAGGTTTCCTTTCAGGGCAGCAGTCCCTGAACATAGTGATGTGATAAAAGTTTGATGTCGTATGAAGATACTGTTGTAAAATTTTTTATATTTTTTAGCACTTAAGTAAAGTGCATGATCAGGGTTTTTTCCTTGAAAGGTTTTCCCCTGATCTTCGCCCGAATGTGATGCACTGTAGGGAACCTAAACATGTACAAGAGCAATAAATTGAAGTGGGGTACCCCTTTTGAGTAATCATTTCTGTGTGTTAGTTTAATTAAAGTTTCTAACTTAGAGAGTTAAAACTTTCTACAAGTTCAGAATTTGCAGGCGTTATAAAGTTCGTGAGTTAACTTTTTACAAGTTCAGGCATTCTAGAGTAGTTAAAATTTGTGCAGGTTCAGTGTTTTTTCAGATGTTAGGTAAATTAAGCGAATTCTTGCAGGTCGTTTAGACCTTCAATAAGTCACGCTTTTTTTCTCGGAGGGGGTTGTGACGGGTGCTTACGCGTTTCACTAACCTTCTCTTATAAACTTTTAAATTGTATTTATTTTAACCAATTCCCGCTGAGAGCTGAAAGTGTGACTTATGCAAATAAGCTAGTTTCGGGTTTAGCGAGTTCGAAAGAGATATAAAAGGGAGAAATGAAATGAAGAGTAGAGGATGACTAAGTGGTTTGATAGAGGATGATTAAGTGGTTTGATAGAGGAGGACTCCGTGTTTTGATTGAAGCGTAAACTACGTGATTGCTTAAGAAAGTGTTTCTAAGAGTTTAGTTTAATGAAGTGAAGTTTGATAGTGGGAAGAAGATTATTGAAAAAGATTCATTAATTCGGTTCAGACGTAATTGAAGATATCCTGGATTGAAGCCACATCATAGATTCTACTAGTTTCCAAAGTTCATTCCGAAGAAGATATCAGGTCTGTGATTTTTGTAGATTAGATTTTAATGTGTAGTTTTGATTGTATGCGTTATTCCCCTCGTGGTATCAGTTAGTATTCCGTCGTCCATAATTGAATTCTGATCGCACTCCATGATAATTTATTGTTCTTAAAGTTGATTATTAATTGTGTATTTCTATCCTAAGGAAATAATAAATAACTGATTTATTATTTGAGTAGTCATTAATTATGAATCCTACATATCCAAACATAGATAATATGCAAAGGGTAATTAATAACCCTGTGGGTAGTGGGAGACTACGACAACGTCTGTTAATCCTTTTATGTTAGAGTTACACAAACGAGATGTTAAGCGAAATTTTAAAAGCAGCCTTAGTGCGCGTCTAGACGGAAAAGTTAACTGTTTCAAAATCAGGTGCTCAGTATGAAATTTTTCCACCATGCTAATGGTTTTTATTAACTTTATATTTACAACCTGACAGCTTATATTATTTACAATTATATTTGCTATATATAACTTCTGCGTTTTTAGCTTCCTTTGAAAAGATACCTTCTGTTTTTAAACAATCAATTAAAACATTAGTATAGGGGATATTAAGTATTGAAAAGCATATTCTCGCATTTCACAATAATTCTTGATTGAGTTTAAATTAAAACTACTAATTAAATTATTGTTTGACAACTTTAATTAAGATCGGAAAGAATCCAAGGGAATATTTTTAAGTTTTGGAGTCCTGAAATGGATTTTTGTTTTAAAGGCGATGTTCATTTATTTCATTTAAAATGTGATATCTGTCTCTTCCTGTCATAGAAGTAAAAGTTTCATTTGAAAATTTATTTTTACGTAGTAGGGACATATAGGTATTATAAATTCTTTAATAGTTTTTAAAGCTAAAGGGTAAAATTTTGCAGTATTCTTGATGACGAAATCGTTTTGTTGGTTGTTTGAGATATATTTACTCGATAAAGTTGAAAATTAACCTTTAACCATAGTTTTGTTTGATCATTGGATGTAGAAGATGTTAAAATAAATTCAATACATAAAAAATAACTTGGTCGGTATCTAATTAATACAATTTATATTAATATTTACTAACATTATTATATATATTGCTACAAATTGTGTATAATGGATGCTTAAAATAGTGTAAAAAGTTCAAATCTGGATGTGTAATACTTTTTTAATACTTGTTTAAGCAAGCAACGTCATTATAATGGTGATTCAACGGATATTTGGCAAAATGTTGGCGATAAACGATGTTGACATCGTGTTTGTTGACCAAATGGATGCTTCTGGGAATTATTAGAGAAATTTATGAAGATCACGATTTATAACGTAATCGAATCTTTCTCGAAAAATCCTTGCGGACCATAAATAGCAGCCGTTTGCTGAAGTTCATTTAGTACTGTTTTGACTGTTTGAATAGTCGACAAGTTATTACTTCCGTAATCGTGGACGTACTTGTAAATAATATTTTACATATTTGTATTTTAGACACCGATAGTCGTGTCTGAGCGCTGTGCGGATCTTCTGGGTTTATTCAGCAAATTTTAGTGCAGCATTTTGTAATTCAGGGATTGTTTTTCTACAATAAATTTCCTGAAAAACTATCTTGTTCTTTGATAAATTTTTGTTTTTTAAAATCCTCGAGCAGTGATCTGCGCAACATTACACTACAGCAGTGCTTCTCAAACTTTCCATATTTGCGACCCAATATTCAATCATAAATTTCATTGCGCCCCCCCCCCCATAAATTGTATTAAATTCAATAATACTATACTTTGACGCTAAAGTTACAATAAGACTTTAACTTCTTAAGTGCCATCGACGTATATAAACATCTCACTCAGCCAAAGCATCAATTGCCCCGGACGCATATATACGTCTTTCTGAAGTACGATCTTCTCTGTGCACTGCTATCCATAAAATTATTCCGAAGGCTTTGGAATACAATAAAAGGACCTTGACATTGTTTTTGAAAGATTTACTTATTTCAGAGAAGGTTTTACTTATTTATTCCTTTTCATCCTCCCCAATACATCCCATACGCTTGCCTACGTGGAAAACGGTGGCATTGGAGAGAGACTCACGTAGCTTTTTTAGAGGAAGAAAGAATAATTTATGAATATTTTAAGAAATTATAAACCGTACACATTATCAAGCGAGCTAAGTATTAATTTTTGTAAAAATTTTATACATGACAAACCCATGTGGTCACTGGTAATTATTAAACTTATTCTTAACTTAGTATTGTTAAACTAATTATAAAATACATTGTGTGCCGTACTGATTTTTTTATAAATACATTATATCATTGCATGTGTGTATTTTATACTTAATTATGCCAGAATGGTGTGCGTGTGTATTTTTTTTGTTAATTTTATGTAAATTTGTAATTTTTTAAAACTATCTTTTGTTTTAGACTTTTCAATGTGCTCATGCCCCCCTTTTAGAGTTATCACGTCCCTCTAGGAGAGCGGGCCCCACAGTTTGGGAAACGGTGAACTACAGACTTCACATAAAGGAATATGACACAGGTATGCGCGCTCTTAATCTCTAGCGTGAGAGAATGAATGAATATTAACGTCACTTCTCAGCTACTGAAGGGCTCTTGGCGATGGACCTCATCCTTTTAAATCATGGTCAAGTTTCGAGGACGACACCTGAAGTGCAACACCCTCCTAACTACCACACCACCTAAATCTCTAGAAATGAGGCTACTCAAGCATCCCTGACACTTTACTATCGTCTTATTTCCTTTTATCGTTGTGATTATTTTAATGTAAGAGCTGAGCAAACGAGTTGTATTGAAAACAATTTTTACTTTTATTCATGACAAGTACTCACATTCAGATACAATTTTCCAATAGTCCCTTTCAAAGAATGATCACACACATCTTCCGATTGTCGTAATCCTCCACTCTAATTTACGAAAACAGCAAATGGAGATATCTTTTGAGGTGGTCTGATGAATTTTTCATAGTATATTTTCTAGATGGAAACTTGTTACATTTCATTTCATCACTTTTAAACCCCTAAGCACATACATTTACGAATTTTACAAAGCATGAATTTTGGGAAAATATTAGGTTGAGAAATCACATGCACACACTAAACAGAAAGGGTTTCAATAATGGAGGAATATTTTAGTTCTTTTTTTATAAGCTAATAAAATAAGTAATTTATTTAACCATTTAAATTATATTTAGTTCTTTTTATGCTATCTACAATGATGTATATTTTATTTAGCTGCAAAAGTTGTTAAAAGTGTTCCCTTTCTTTCGGCAATTAAAATTCTACGACAATTGAATAAAAGTGTTTTCACACATTGTGAAAATCTGTTTTCCTCTTTAAAAACTAGAATAAAGAAAAATAATCGTATTCATATTAGTATCTCCGCAGCTTAAGCACAAATATTCTGAAAGCGTGTACGTGTGTCATAAATTTTAACGTTATTAAATGCAATCGTTACGTAGTAAACAGAAGCAATTTAAGGAAGGAAATGTCTGGTGCGAAATATTCAAAAACAGACAGATTAGCCCTATATTTGACGAGAGCACGTTAATTTATCATTACTGAAGGAGGAACCATCCGATTTTACAAAGAATTTGCCGTTGAGTGATCTCCGGAATGCATGGTTCTGACACAACGGTTCCCAGACACTCAAGGTATCACATGCCACCCAGTGGATTCGAGACATTCCAGCAATAAGTCATCAGGCATTGTGGTTGCGTTGAATGGCTTTTGGACGGTCCCTGTCCTTAGCCCATTGAACGTTTCCTGTAGGGATACGAGGTCTGGCTATTAAATAACAAGACTGGTTACGAAAAAGGGTTTTATTATAAAAATTATTTTGCATTCGAGAATGCTCCCCTTCAATATACTCCCCCTCACCTTCCCATACGTTTTTTTCCCATTGATCGAAGCAGTGGTGGAAATCTACTTTGGTGAGGGCCTCTAGGAGCTCTGCCGTTTTTACTTTAACGCTTCCATCGACTCAAATCGGGTCCCTTTCAAGCAGATTTATCTTCGGAAACAAAAAAAAGTAGCACGGTGCCAAATCTGGCGAGTACGGCGCGTGTTTGAGCACTGGAGTGCGTTTATCGGCCAAATTACGCTTCCACAGATAGCTCGTTATGGCAGGTGCGTTGTCCTGGTGCAAAATCCACGAATTGTTCTTCCACAACTAGGGTCGTTTCTTACGAACCCGTTCTCGCAGTGTTACCAAAACTGACAAATAGTAAGTCTGGTTGACAGTCTGACCCTCTGGAACCCATTCAGTCATCACGATACCGTTAATGTCGAAAAAAACGATCAACATTGGCTTGAATTTTGATTTGCACATCCTTGCTTTTTTTAA
>BMAO01014647.1:0-53834 GCA_019973975.1 Trichonephila clavata | reverse complement strand
TGTGTGTATGCGCGCGATGTGAGTGATTTCTTTAACTATGTCATAAAAACTCCCTTTTTCGAAATTTGTTCTCACTTTGGTGTAATGTGGTAATTCTTAAAGATGGGTGAATGCTCAGGTGTCGTCCTCGTTCACTTGAGCATGGTTGAAAATTTCGAGGTCCGTCACCAAAAACCCTTGAATAGGCGAACAGTGCGAATTTAAAAATCACCCACTTCACTATCCAATTCTTTCCTTTTCCTGAGTGAATAATTTCATCCCCATGGAAATTTCGTGTTTCCCTCAGGCCGACAGCACTTGTGTGTGTGTATGCGCGCGATGTGAGTGATTTCTTTAACTATGTCATAAAAACTCCCTTTTTCGAAATTTGTTCTTGCGTTGGTGTGGTGTGGTAATTCTTAAAGATGGGTGAAAGCTCAGGTGTCGTCCTCATCACTTGAGAATGGTTGAAAATTTCGAGGTCCGTCACCAAAATTTTTTTAATAGGCAAACAGGGTGAATTTTAAAATCACCCACTCACTTTCCAATTCTTTCGTTGCAATTTTTTATTTCCCGGAAACGAAATGTAGCTTTTTTAAAAATAGTTGTATGCTGAAAAAAAGACAGAAAGTATAAATTTTTCAAATTACAAAATTTCACAACTATTTTAATTCTTGAAGTAAATTGTGAGAATTTTTTGAAATATTCGACACGGGGAAAAATGTTTCATGCAATTATGCATTATTTGAAAGTAAACTATAAGTTTTATGAAAGAGAACAAAAATTTCGATACTGATAAATATTTTAAATGAATCTCAGAAATGCATTGAATGCATTTTAATTTTAAAAAATATATTAACTTAAATCCATTATCAATAAATACTAATAAAAAAAATTCTACAGATAGCTCTTGAAACGTTTGGATGTTTGATTAAACATATATAAGTGTTAAAAATCCACTTTTGGGGGAAAATCTAGTTATATGCTAACATTCACTGAAAAAAACTTTCAAATGGAAAATAATACTATTTAATAAAAACATTTATTTTTTTTTATTTTAATTTTATAGTTTTTCATTCCACTCTGTGTTAAAATTATTTAAACACGTATCTGCGGAAAAAATTATATTATACAAAACTAACTTATTAATTATTTTTAATAAAATTGATTAAAAATGCTCATTTAGCAATTAATTGTGACATACCATTTGCTTACATAATGGCAGCACTGAAAACGAAGTAAATTTCAGATCAGTGGGGATGCAGCAAGTGAATTCCATCATTGAAGAAGAGAGAATTAATTTACGGGTGGGAAAAATAAGCAGAAATGAACAAAATCGAATTGTTGAAAAAGATAGAAATTACTTTGAATGATTAAAAATCAGAAAAAAACCTTTCTGAAGGCAAAAAAAAAAAAAAAAAAAAAAACTGAAAAGTACCTTAAAATAACAGAGGATCATGATAAAATAAGTATTTATCAGTAAAATTAATTAACGTGGGAAAAATTAGCAGAAATGAAAAAAAAGAGATCATCCACGATTCGAACTCGCAGAGACACGATCTTCTTTACGGTGTAAATGATAGAAGCGAAGCGCTACCGACTGTGCTACCGGGACCCGTAGCGAGAAATGAAAATAGGCAAGAATAATGAATGGGAGGACGAAAAAGTAATTTTTTCACTCGCATTTTTTTTTTTTTTACTCGCCAAAATTACCGATTTCCCCTTAAAATCCGTAATTTTGAAGCAATTTTTACAATCTTCGTATATGTTACGGATAATATTACTGTACACACGGAAAAAAGGATTTGTGAGATTATCTTCATAAATGATGAAGTTATTCAATGTAAAGTAAAAATTAAGACTACTTTTTAAAAATTATTTTAAAAAAAAGTTTGGGGAATTTTATTTTTTAAATGATTGTTTCTAAAAGAAAAAGGCTTGAAGTTAATTAGTGTAGAATATCGATTTAATAACACGAAAAGTAATTCATACCCAACGATTTAGAAATAATTTTCATAAAAACGCATCAGTTTTAACACTATTTTAAAAAATTCGAAAAAAATAGAAAATACCGTTATTTTACAAAAAGAATTATACCGTGTCGTGGCAAAATAAATGATCTTTCTGATTCTGTAATTATTTTGTGTGTAATTTCGACACCGAAAATGAGATGACAATTTTAATATGGTGGAAAACGTAAGATTATCGCTCGGCCGAAACTGAAGGGAAGTTCCGTCAAGTAAACAACCGGCAGGAGTAAAACAATTAGGTGTTTTAAGGTTTTTAATTAATATCTTTTTAAGTAATTACAATATCGGAATATAAATGGGCAATACGGCTTCCCCGGAAAATTCCCGATCTTTTGGTACCTTCCGCGACTTTCTGCGTGGTGCGGTTCGTGAGAAGATAGACGCACATACATACATACATACATACATAGATACGTTTGTTTACCTTCGAATTTTAATAGTGTAAGATTATTCGAACCCGACATCTAATTCCACTCCAAGAGGGGAGACGATTTTGGTTATGTTGAATATAAAATATTTAAAGATCAATGTATTTTTTTAAAGACATGATTTACCAGATTTTTAAAGAGAGACAAAAATTAAAAAAACACTTTCTAGGATCAATTTAGTCTTCATATTTTAGCTTTCAGAATAGCAACAGACCTCATATTGAGAGAACAGAGATCTTAACATTTGATTAAAATTGAATTTTTATAACTCTCGTCTACAGTCCGGATCTGTGGTCCTCAATGAGATATTCCAAAACTCATCGCATTATTTACTGAAAAACTGAATACCCCGGAAATTGTAACTGTTACTTGTTACCTAACTTAATAAACATTTATTTTTAAGTATGTAAAAAAAAGATAAATATGCTACAACCCTATCTTGAGCCACTCAATAATGAACCTGGCATACTGAAAAACGTCTCACATGCCTAGTATTTTATATATTCATGTTGCTGTTACTTATGCCACCTGTCTGACGTAGTCAGATCAAGGCCCACGAAATCCATCATGGCAACGAGCTAAGGATACGCCTGTCGTTAGCCGAAGCATTGATCCCATGAAGGTGACAGTACGTTTTTGCTCCCAATAGAGGGCTACACCATTCGGACCCACTGATTTAACGAGCACGTACTCCGTGCTCACTCGGCGGATATTTGGTGGCATCGAACCCAGGACTTCCGGTCTGGCGTCCGATGCTCTAACTACTAGGCTACCCACGGCCCTAATATATATATATTCATGTGGAAGGAAGAATATGTCTGGGTATTAAAATGATTTGTATTTATCCCTCCGCTACGCGCGAGTCAACAACTTAAATCCTTAGACGCGCAGCATTTCTCATTTACGTCACCCCATACATGAAGAGGATTTAATCATTTTATTTGTGAGATTTGACATTAAAGGGGAATGCTCTATCTAAAATATTGACTTAAGCTGCACTGTTGCTGCTGATTCCTAATTTTATATTAATATAAAATTAGATTCCTAATTATAATAATATCATATATATATATGATATAGATGTGGCTGTTGGAATGATTCCTTATAATATGATCACTATTGTTGATGGTTTCTTTGCCTGGGATTGACGAGCAGTCCTGTGATTAATTAGAACTATTTATTCCACATCTTAAACACATAAAACATTACAAGGACGACACAATACACACACACAAAACAAGCTGCAGCCGACTACATGTTGACACAGACAAATACAAAAGCGAAAAAGAGAGCGGTCTCCAGGAATCTCGCTATTTATAGGCGGCTCAAATCACATGACCTGAATGGGTAGTTAGATGCAGTTTAAAATATTCTCGTTAGGTGGCTGGCTAATTTATTATTAAAATGTGGGTACTGAAGGGATGGACCAGATAATTAAAAGATACTTAAAAGAATTATATTAGTGGGAATTATTACATTCCCCCCCCCCTCCGCAAGACGCGCGTGTGCACCAGAGCCCTTGGTCCACACCCGTATCATACAGAGATATTAAGTTTAAATTTTGAATGAAATATTATTATTGAAAGAAAATTTTCCTTCACTCTAACATATGAAAATAATTTTGAACAGAATATGTCGTTATAAAAGTGTGAGACACGTATATATTCATTAGTAAATTATAAATATAAAATTGTACATTACAAAAATATCAAAATAAGATTATTAAATACTTGAAATACAATGAAAACAGAAAATAAATTTTAAAAATAATTGTTAATGACACTATCCTGTAAAATTATTAGTTGGTACATATGAAATTAGTTATTTCTTAGTCTAGTTTGTGAAGTAGTTGCCCTGCCCAAGTTAGCTAGACTTGGCAAGTTTGAGACGTGTCCGGACACTTGAAGCTGTAAATATGATAGGCCAGAGGCTTCAGTAGAAGGATATTGTATATCGTTTGGAATATATGAAACACCAATAGTCTTCCCTGTGCACTTAGAAGCAGAGTTTAAAGGTGAGTCATATTTTGAAATGGAAGTTGTCACAATATTGGGTTTTAAAAGACAATGGTATGTGAAAGGAATTGTCTGTCGCAAATACAGCATGGAGATGATGGTTTTGAAACAGTTATGTACCACCTCATTACTGAATATGAATGCACAAAAATATAAATTCCTAAAACACAAAAAATAATTTTTCTGAAAATTTATCTAATATTATATATACGAGCACTGAGGGCCAAAAGAGGCTGAAAAGAAACCAATTAGGATGACCCACGTCTTGCACAATCTTTAAGACAAGTTTTACTTCTTATCGTGTATATGCTGCACCAATAACTTCAAAAACAAATATCCCAAGACTGGAAAATGCAAGTCGACCAAAGAGATTTTTTTAAAACTATTTATAACTTTCTTTTAGTATTACTTTTATTATGACAAAGGTATAAGTTTGGAGGCAATATATATAGTATATTGAAAATCAAAGGTGTATTCCACTATACACAATCCTTACAAAAACCCTTATTATTTATTCTAAATGTAAGCAATTGCTCATTTATTTATTAATATTTTCTCAGCATTTAAGTGCACTCAAAACCATTTTTATTTCATACACATTAAAGTTGTTCATTTTCATATCAAATAAATTGTTCATACTAATAAAGAGTATATCTAATAGTAACCAAAAATTCTCTTAAAACTACATTAAATATATCAAATACACATATATATATATATATATATATATAGTATCAACACATAAAATTCTCAAAATATCAAATCATTGTTATTGATTCAGTAAAACACTTGAAAACACTGTAAAATCATGAATTCTCATCTTAAACATACGTGGCCTTTGGAATGATTCTTTATATTATGATCGCTATTGTTGATGGTTTCTTTGGCTGGGATTGACGAGGCAGTCCTGTGATTAATTAAAACTATTTATTCCACATCTTAAACACATAAAACATTACAAGGACGACACAATACACACACACAAAACAAGCTGCAGCCGACTACATGTTGACACAGACAAATACAAAAGCGAAAAAGAGAGCGGTCTCCAGGAATCTCGCTATTTATAGGCGGCTCAAATCACATGACCTGAATGGGTAGTTAGATGCAGTTTAAAATATTCTCGTTAGGTGGCTGGCTAATTTATTATTAAAATGTGGGTACTGAAGGGATGGACCAGATAATTAAAAGATACTTAAAAGGATTATATTAGTGGGAATTATCACATATATATATAGTATTATCTTCCTATCTAAACAATGAAATGCTATTGAAGAAATACATAATAAATAGCACCCAAGCATGGTCATTAAGATTTAAAAGATAAAAATTAATGGAGCTGAGCAGTTATGAAAAATAGGAGGGAGGAGAAACATGAAAGTAGCACCAAAAACTGAAAAAGTAGGTTCATGCATGAATTCTTACGTTGAAAAATTTTAAAAAAAGATACCATCTTCGGTAACCATCTCAATAAACAAATATAATTACATCTATAAGAAAACTAAAGGTACAATTAATGCAGAAAACCATTTTAATAAATTGATTTGTCACAGACTTGACTCCATTAGGTACATACGTATGTTGCAAATGTTGTAATATAATATTTAAGATTTTATCAGAAATTCAACTCAGGGGTGTTAAAAATGTTTCGAGAGCACAAAATATGAACAATTTTCGACTAGAAATAATTCTTTGAGGTTAAAATGAAATAATTTGATTCTTTTACACATTTTTTATAAAGGAATAAAGTTTCAAAAAAGTATAAAATGTCTAAAATATAATCATAATTTTAAAAATAATAAGCACATAAATATAAGAAAATTTTTTGCAAGAAACAAATAGTAAGTTTTACGACGCGCATGATATTTTCTGAAATAATAATTCTAATTACTAGCAATAAGTTGATTTATAAAGTCAAATATATCCTTATTAGATGGTAGCGATTTAATATAAATAAAATAAAAAATAATATTTTTAAAAAATATAAATGTAAATTTTTAAAAAAAATTTCAAAAAATTAATTGTTTTGAAATTTTTCAAAAAATTACAAATATGTAATACTATAAATAGCTAGGATTTAAATATTATGATAGAGTTTATAATTCTGTAAAGTTTTATGCATCAAAGTATGATAGTTTTTGAAACGCAATGCGCGTAAGTGAAAAAAACACAAACTGAGAAAAAAGGCTTTAAAGTTTTTAATTGAATTTGAGAAAATAAATTTTAAAACTTACATGCTAAAATGCTCCAGTATCATAGGATATGCCTTCCTGTTGCTCAAACAGCTCAAATTCTTTACTCTTTTTATTTTTTTTTTGGCTTTGCGAGCTTCAAACGGTGACGTTTAGCTCCTCTTTCTTGACGTAAAGATTCGACGATTGTCACGCTCAGCCAGGGACACACAAACATTTTTGTTAATTGTTAAGCCAAATTTCTCTAAAATAGTAATAAGTATTTGATTTCCATCATTAAAAATGCTGGTTGCTAGATTTGCAGCAATCTCTGCAATCTGAAGGCTAGAATCAATCGTCTTCGGACAAAACTTCCAGATTAATGAATTTAAACTTTCATTAGGATTCTGTGTCTTACCTCCTAAACATTTCTTCAGGAGCGCCATATGAGATAAGTCTGCAAATACAGGCTTAATTACATCTCGAACAGCTTTCGCAACTGAGGGTTTGTGTTTATAATTTTGTAAATTATTATTAATTGCAGCATTATACTTACACTATGTATTTGAATTTGTATAACAAAATCAGTGCATCGGTTCATCATCGTTGCTGCAAGAATGACCCCAAACAGCCCAAATGGCTTTCTGCATTTCCTTTACACTAGTAGAATTGCATCGAATAGCATTACCATAGTAATGCGCAAGCTTATCAATTAAACTATCAGTTAACCTACCTTTACCGCCTATAATTTTACCATCAGATAATTTCTTCTTACCATATACTAATTTAAGCTTCCTAAGTCTTGTACACATTCTCTTTTGCACATGGCCTACACATTCTATTTTCTGAATAAGATGGTCATCACCGTATGGATTGTTTTCAGAAAGAGCATTGCATGTTTTTGTGTCGCCATCTCCTATGTAGTTCGAATATTTCAGGTTGTAAAGCTTTTCTGATCGTTTAAAAATCCTCAACATCCCGTCAACCTCCATCTTACCAGCAGAGCCAGAATAATTTTTTCTACATGAAATCTTATGCGCTCTTTGCCATTTATTGTACTTGATACCAAACTTTACCCCTTATAACTGTCGCATCCTTTGCAAAATGAGGACAACACTTCCCTATCCAAAACCTTACCTATTTCGGCCCCATTAGAGTACATACTCCAATCAACGATGAATGTCCTCTCGTCTTTCAGGTCCCATCACCACTTACCGTTAAAATGTTATCAGGTGACGAAGAATTTTCTTCGACAGCTGCCCTGTTCATGCTTTCTTCGGCGACTTCCTTCATAACAAGTGAAAGTTTATTATTAATAACATCATATGATTTTTGTTCAACAGGATTAGGAAGACTCATTACAGAACAAAAGGTTTTTAATGACTCTAAACCTTGACCTATGCATCTCATTGCTAAAATAGATCTTCTGTTAATTTCTGGAGCATTATTTTTATTCCCAATATTTTCACAGCTTGAAAAAGTACAAATACTCCCACATTTTTTACAATGTATTTCAAAATTTGAACATAAACCACGAGTGGATTTTTCATTAATTGTTAATGGTTTATGACATTTTAAACAGCATGATACTGACAAAATAGAGCTAAAGGTTTAAATAAAATCAAAAATACGATATTCTTTGAAGTTTTCACTTACCTTAACAAGATTTCACTTTAATGAAGTCTGAATTCCTGAAAGTTTTTTACTAGAAGCATTTTTCATTTCGGCACACTTACTTGTACTTTTCATTTCTACACACTTCCTCGTATCTTTCATATCTGTAACATGTGAGTCACTTACCTTTAAATGTTTATTTCCTCTAAATCTTTTCTTGGGGCATTGCCCAACGACCTTTTCAGAATAAAACAACAAATATCTTCGCTTTAGATAAGCGTTTTAAAAAAAACGTGTACTAAAGTAAACACAACAGAATCAAAACACAGCAGAATGAATGTGTTGAGTTGCAGGCTTCCTTCTGATCAACTCAAGAGCTTAAAATATTTCATGAGGCTTATTAAAAACAGAAAAATGAAAGGTATGCATAAATGAAAAATAAATGGGCGTGGCATGTGTCCATTTAAAAGTTGTTATGACTAAATTGCTGTTTGCAATTTTTTGAATAACTTTCGAAGTTTTTAGAGTATTGTCACGTGGTTAGTATTAAAATATTCAGAAAAAAATGAAGAACAAGATATATTTTTTTTTTGAAAATTCGAAAAAAAAAATTGTTAACACCCCTCAGACTCCTTATTTAAAAAATTTACCACAAAGCTAATGGTTAATTATGACTTGTCACCTTTACCTGTTTATATTTTGAAATCCTTTGTTCCTATCTTCATTAATCATCTTACAATGTTCAATGGACATGAATTTTTCGCATTTTATTCAACAAAACTTTAATAGTATTATTTTCTTCATCTCCTGATAGAGGAAACAGTGCTTACTCTTCTCAGTTTCTAGTGCTGTTTATCTTGGAGTTTTCACGTGGTACAGCACATTGTACATTAGTTTTTTTTTAATTCTTAGTCGAAATGATTGCGTCATGTGAAAGTCACGTTCGGGCAATTTTTGCACCGCATCTCTTAGAACCACCTCAATTCCCTTTAGAAAAAAACATCTTAAAGAAGTTACAAAATACGTGCTTCGAGTTACTTTGGTATAAAACGTAAAAATACATTCTTTGTCGTAGAAAAACATGAAAATTAAAGAAAAAGTGGAAATATATTAAAAATTATGTGGCGTTGGGCGCGCGACATCTATCAAATTCAAAAGCCCTTGCCACTCGAAATGTGAAGTGGTCGACCTCATCATTGACACTCAACCCTACTGCAAGGGCTAAAATACAGAAAAAGAAAAGGAGCGCTCCTGCTCACCATGTGGACGTGACACAAGAATTGTTTTTACAATACATCTCACAAATTTACGCGCTTAATAGAGGGTTAATGCTACACAGCAACCTTTTAAAAAAACTTTTGGAGACAGTAACAGTAAAAAAAAATTTATATTTTATATTTATATTATATTATAAACTTATTTCTGAAAACAAAAAGTCAGTTTGACTAGTCATTATTTTACAATTTTAAAAATTTAAATATTTTGAAGTGTTGACAAACTTTTATAAAATACTCAATTTTTAAAACTTTTTAAACATTTTAAGTAAAGAATGTTTTTTTTTTAAATTACTGCAAAAAAAAAAAGTTAGTATGAATTTGAAGTTAAGATGTTCATTGTTTTAAACGGACTTGAAGCTAAACGCGTTTGTCTCGAAACTGTGTTTTTCCATTCCTCCATCGTATCTCAAGAAAGGTTGTAGCAAATGACTTCACATTTACAGGATAGACTCAGGACATATATCCGCACTAAATGGATTACGACCATTCTAAAATTCAAAATATTTCTATTTTTTATAGTAAAAAAACGTAACAAAATGTCTATGAAATTTGAAACTTTTTCTTCAGAGGTCTGCCAAAAATCTAATTTTTCATGATTTCAACTGAGTACAGTTCATTCTGTGAATTTAAGCTTATAGATTAAATCTCAGTTAATATTTTAAATTCCAAATAAGCCAATCAGCCGGAATCGTGGACGAAGTCCGCGTCCAATTTTACGAGGTGGGTGTGTTCAGAGTGACATAACTCACGTTCTATTGGATCTTTCTGGCTAAACATTTATATACATTTTCTTAAAATACTTATTAAAAAATGATAAAAAAGCTTAAGTTCTATCTTTTTACAGGTCTTCAAAATATTCAATAGCATTCCTTAAAAAACAGGCCGTCACATGGGTGAACCACCTTAAAGTTTGTAAAAGCATAAAACAAAAATCTATAATGCATGTAAGACTCTAATTTTTAGCATGTTATGTGTTATATATCGAAACACTTCTTCAATTAAATATGAATAAAACCCACATTTTTTAAATTAGGATTTTATTCATCCTAATCTTAACAAATATTTTCACAAAAGTAGAATTCATCATCAATGAAACACAAATCATTTATGTACAACGTATACTAATGATACTAACTCCAGCTAATTCTTTTTTCAATCCGTAATTTTTAAGAAATTGTTTTTCAATCTTTCTACAGATTATGGATAAAATTGTTCTACACACGAAAAAAAAGTTTCACGAGAGTATCATCGTAAATGACGAAGCCATTAAATTTTAATTAAAATTTTAAGTATATTTTTTACAAAATCGTAAGAAAATGGTTTGGGTATTTTATTTTTTAAATGACTGATTCTAAACGATTAAGGAATGAGCCGTTTTATTACGGAATGTTGATTTATTTAAAAATTAACAAAAATGCTGATCGATTTAGACATCATTTTCATAAAAACGCATCGATTTTGACTTGTTTTATAGAAGAAATCGTAAAAACTACAAATATTATTATTTTGTAAGGAATATATTATACCTCTACGTGGTGAAATAAATGATCTTTCTAATTCTTTAATTATTTTTTGTCTGATGTTCACAGATAAACTAGATCAATGTTTTAAAAACGTCAAAACTCTAAAAAATTTCCTCTCACCTTGCTCTTTATTTCGCTTCGCCGATGAACAGTGGGATAAAAAGACCACAGGAGAAAAACATTTATGCATTTTAAGGTTTTTAATTAATATCGCTTTAACTAATTGGAATATCGGATTATAAATAGACCAAGCATGCATTATCATCCAAACTAAACGTACAAAATTTCAGCTCAATCGATAGAAGATATCAGCTTCGAAACTGAGTTGCAACATTTTACTTGTTCAAATTACATGCATACATACATTGCAAGCGAAATTAAGCTTTCAAAAATGCAATAATATAACTGTGTCCAATACACGCTATTGAAAGTAATACTTATTAAAATATATTATTTCTTATAACGAAACGTTTTTCTTCATCTTTCTATTTCAAGCTAATTAAATTGGATTTTGCATACGTTTCAAGTATCAACTAAAATATATTCCTGTTTCGAGGAATTTGTTCGCTCAGGTAGGAAAAAGTTAAACTTCTCTTAATATTTTTGAATTGAATTCCTAGGAATTATGTTACAAGTAAATATCATCAATACTCTTAGTCGTTATAGTAAAAATTCATAATTGTTTTGATGCTTTTCCACAGGCTTCTTTAATTACACTAGATTTTATCAGTTTGAATTTTATCATAAATTCATGGAATTTAATATGGATGTGATTTAAAGAGATATATTTTTCAAGTAATTTAATTTTTTATGTGTTTATGTAAGACAATAATCTACTTTTCAAAATATTAAGAAAAAAATAACAAAAAAGACTAGAAAAAATATTTTTTAGATTTTTTCAACAGATGTTTACATTTTTATAATTTCTCGACACAAAAACTAACATTATAAGTAAAAAAATATATATATACATCATATCCTAAATTGTAACAGAAATAATTGAAACCAAATGAAAAACATGTTGCAAAATTATAAAAACTATTATTATTTACTACAAAAATATGATAAGTATTTCAGAAGAAGAAATTTTTGCGACATTGAACATACATAAACGAAAAAAAAGATCTAATTACTTCTTATATTTCCTGTTAAAGTTACTTTTTGTAATTGTTTTTTGTATGAATTAAATGTTATTTCAAAATAAAACTTCTTTAATAGTTACAAAGACGTCTATTGCATGTTTTCTTTTCAGCCTTCAATTGTTCACTGTTATTTTATAGAAACACATGTTTTTTTTGTTTTTTTTTAAACAAAATGCACTCTGGCTATTAAAATGTTTAAAAAAAAACACCATGAGAAAAGTCAAATAACTAAAGATATTTATTGTACACAAAATAGATGGACAATAAAATGATTAATTTGCGAGATATTTGGAGTCTTACATGAGTGCAAAATTAGTAGAAAGTGTTTCGAACATTAGCAGTTAAAATGGTCCTTAACCGGTTAGGCATGGAAGTTACCTCGGTTTGTGTGATAGAAATGGCCCACTCTTCCCATGCTGTTTCAAAGCTATGCCACACTTCATCAACCATTCGTATGCTAAAATTGAGTACCAGCAGTTGACGAAAGATCTTCTCAGAGCCTCCTAACACGCGTATACGGCCTTGAGAATAAGGCACGCAGAACTGGGACTCAATTGAAAAGACGGCATTGTGCTACAATAGTGTTCTGCTGTGTCTCTCGGTGCACTACAGGTAACCATCTCTCTTTATGCTGCATTCTCAAGGGAAGACGACGTAATGGTCACATTGCTGACATTCCATGCTACTCCAAACATGGCTGTATTTTTCGAGGGTACAATGGTCGTGTTTCAAACATGCTCATTTCATAATAATGATTCGTAATATAGTTTTACAGATTTGCCGAACCCATCTCACAACATAGCTTACGGCGTAGTAATGGGTGGGTGTGGAGATCTAGACGTCGTTCAGTATGACCTCCAGCAACCCATTGATTCCATAGTCGCGTAACACGGGTTGTATTTGGATGAGTACGATGTTCCTGCCTTTATCAAATTCCTATACTTGCTATTCAGGAATTTTTTTTTCGATGCAGAACCCGTTTTTCTGAGCTAACTAAGGCCTTTCAAAACATTTTCCGAATTTAAAATTTACTACACAACTTTTCTTGTTTTCAGTGCTTCAGATGCCCTCTCTCCCTCCTGCATCTTCTAATTGCACAGAAATATTAATCATTTTCGTATCCTAACCTATTCTTTTCGTGGAATGACTTTCTTCAAATCATTTCGTCTTGATGTTACAATTGTAATGGACAGCTGTGTATAACACATGTTTATTTTATTAAGTATAATTACTTTGTGTTTTTGTTTCAAATAACTTTTTGGAGTTTCCTACTTAAAAATCGCTTTTCAAATAAAGCCCCCCCCCCCGTATGGAAATATTATGAGGAGTTGCATTTGAACAAGCGTTACGCTGTATAATGCGCGTGCTTCAAATCGCTTTTGGAAGAAAGCAGATATTTGAATATACTGTGTTGTAGCGGTATCTTATTAAGCCAGTAACAACCTCTTTATATAGAGGAAATCTAATAGTTGGCAATGGGGTACTGTTTTTCGAATTCAGAGGTCACGGGTTTAATCCGGATGACACCGCCACATTCCGTTCAATATGTCTAACTTTTAAAGAAAACGTGATCAATTTAAATCTGTTGTTTATACAATAATAATTCTTCTTATCACTTAGGAAAAGATGCAGTACACGAAAACAAAGTTCACACAAAAAGTTTCATTTTATTACGATAAAAACTGGCCAAGATATGGAACTTTGAAAATCGTTTATTTCCTCAAATTTCCCGGCCGTTTTCAAGAAGCTAGTTAGGGGCCGTCTGCAAAGTGAAATTAAATCGAACTCTGCCAGGAGTGAGTGAGTGAGTGATTTTGGGGTTTATTGGCGCAAGAGCCGAATTCGGCTATACTGCGCCAAACATTTGTTTTAATATCTGTGGTCTAGAAGGGAAGAGAAAGAAAGAATGAATTGAATGACAAGAAAGAGGGTCGAAAACAGAGAAGAATCACTAGGGTACCCCGGGTTCGTGAAGCCCGTGTTTACCAAAGACAGTAAACCCCGTGGGAAAAGGAAAACATCACTAGGGCAACTCGGGATTGTGATACCCGTACTCAACTCTTTTCGTTCTTGTACGTCACTCTTACGTAAATCGTTTTTAAATTGAAAAGTACATAAATTACGTTAATAATACAATAATTGAGTACTTAAGATATATAATTTATTCTGTACGTGTAAAATATAGACAAAATAAAATATTTCGGACGAAGAAAACATTTCAAAAGCAGTTAAAAAAAGATAGGCTTATTTGCTGCGGTACTGATCATGGTGATTATTAAAAATCTGTTGTGTAGTCGCTAGCAATTGCAATATTACGAATTCTAGTACGGGAGAACGAGATGTGTACAAATGAAGAATACTACGAAATGGTACTGTTGTATGTGCAGTAATCGAAATAAGAGAGAGGCGGCAAGACTTTATGCAACTAAATTTCCCAGTCGTAGACATCCATCTTATTGTACAATTGCCTGTGCTGTCCAATGCTTGTATTAAACCGAGAGTTTTCATAGACGTATTCTTTTGGATCGCGTGCCACACCTTCAAGCTTGCGGATACCCGCTGATGATTTTCTAGGATATGCCCTGTCTCATCCTGAATGTAGTGTCCAGGATATTAGCAAGGCTTGTTCCTACTCAAAATCGACGGTGTGGAACATATTATGTACGTACGGTGCAATCCTTATCGTTCAGTCCTGGCACAGGAACTCATGCCCGGAGACCAGGAGCGTCGTTTTGATTTTTGCAATTTCATGTTAAATACACTGGATGAAAATCCAGATTTTTTTAATGAAGTTTTGTGGTCGGATGAATGCCAGTTCTTGAGGCAAGGCACTATTATTACGCATTATTGGTCCCTCAAAAACCCCCATCTAATACGACCGAATCACCACCAAGTGATTTGATCGGTAAATGTGTGGTGTGGAATATGGAAGAGCACCTTAATTGGCCCAATGTATTTCGATGGACCTTTAACATCAGATTCATACACGGGAATTTTATCTAGACCATTAGCCGATTTTTTAGAAGATGAAGTTTCCTAAGTCTTCTGGATTTCTTTCTCTGGGGCTGCCTAAAAAGCAAAGTGTACGAACCTGAATACACGAGTAAATCCGATTTACTCAATCGAATCAGCATGGCATGCAGGCTGTGACACCAACCATGTCGCTGAAGCTACAGGCAGAGGTTCTGACGCGGGTTCGATACTGCATTTCTGATGAAGGCAGTCATTTTTAACATTATTTAAGTTAATTTCGCCATTCTGATATAATAAAGCCCCTGATTCATTATTGACACATCATTCTACATAATGCTATAATTTGAACGGCAAATCCTGTATTCTTTTGCTGCTATTTGTTAAAATAAGTTGTTTTAATCTTTTCGGTACAAATTGTATTTCTTTAATTTAACTTTTATTGTTTGCCATACAGCAATACAATAAAACGATGTTTCAATATTACTATGATGTTTTTCTTTTGCTCTTTCTGTAGATAGTGAATTACTGTTCTTAAAACTTAATGTAAATACGATCCCTTTTCTGAGCAATTCAGATGCTTCAATTTTATTTAGGCATAACTCGATCAGTTTTTATAATAATAAAATGAAGTTTTTTGTCTTTACTTTGTTTTTGTGAACTGCATCTTTTCCTAAATATAAGTGATAGGACCTGGGACCATATAAAAATTTAATTTTTGTAATTTTTTCTAAATAGGCTTTATGGTTTGAAAAGCACGTAAAAAAATTTCTTACCTTTTTCAAAACATTTTTCATATTCGAAGTACATCTCTAAACGAACAAGTCGGGATTAGCTATTGGGTCACATTAAGGCTGGACACCCTGTAATATATATATACGCTGCTGGCCACCGTAAATGCAACACCAAGAAAGACAAGAGATAGCACTACAAAATTTATTTTGTAGATAACTGGTTGATCAAACGATTAAATTTAGAGACTTATGTGAAGTGTGGTTCCTGACAGAATCAGTAGCCAGAGTAGCCATTGTTGGAAATCAACGCTATCACACGCCTCTGCATTAATTCAAATAGACTTTGGATGTGTTCTTGGGGTACAACTGACCAAGCAGCTTCCACTCTATGCCAGATTTGATCTGGTGTGGCAGCTGGGGGTAATATGTGTCAATCGTTAAGCAACCATGGACCACATGTTTTGTTAGGGCGAAAGATCCCGAGAGCGAACCAGCCAGGGAAACAATTCAATCTGGAGATTGACGAAAAACCTTTGGACAATGCATTACACGTGTGGTACGCATTATCCTGTTGAAATATAGCTGTGGCCAAGCCCTGAAGGTAAGGAAGGACATCTGGCTCCAATATCTCGGAGATGTAGCGCTCGCTGTTTAACGTACCAGCAATGCGTACTAGAGGAATGCGAGAGTAATGTCGAATACCGCCCCATACCACAATACCCGGTACAGGACCAGTGTGGCGGTACATAACGCAACTGTTCAGCATCCTCTCTCCACGGTGTATCCAGACTCGAATCCGATCATCGTGGTGTTACAGACAGATGCATGACTCGTCAGTAAAGATAACTTCATTCCATTCTACCACCCACATCCTTCTTTCATCGCAGCATTGGCGGCGGAGTCGTCTGTGGTTCTGCGTCAAGGGTAGACCAAGCAATGACGTCTTGCAGACTAACCACTCTGCTGTAAACGGCGTCGAATCTTACGCGCAGACACTGAATGATGCGTTACAGACTCGAAGTGCTGTGCTATGGTTCGTGATGTAACTTGGTGACCCGTCAATGCCATGCTCACAATTTGCCTGCAATCACGTGAAGTGGTGGACTGAAGTGGATGCGATCGACCACGTCGGTTCATCGTACCCTCCTGCATCCAACGTTCACATATCGCATTACAGTTGTTTTGTTTCGTCCAACACGCCTACCGATTTCCCTGAAAGATAATTCACAATCTCGGTGGGCCACTATCATTCTACTGTCGAACTCGGATACTTGATCAAAAGTTGATCGCTGTTTTCTGCGAGACATAACCAATCGCTTTTTGAAAAATCCACAAGAAAAGCACAATTGCTGAACTTGAAATTGTCGAAATCTCCAAGCCTTAAATAGCACTTTGAGGTGGCGCCACAGGCGTGCGTGATGTGTGTCTGAGCTGAAATTCTAATCCTATGCATATCTCACCTCCGCTAATGCATGTTGTAAATTCCATGTTTTTAGCGGGCATCCTTCAGGTTTGTTGCATTTGCGGTGGCCAGCATTATATATATATATATATATTATATACGAGGCATGTTTTTTAAGTAAGTACCGTTTTGAAATTAAAAAAAGACGTGCAAAGATATCGCAATAATTTTATTTTTGCATGAAACCCTGTACCATAATCTACTTTTCTACATAATTTCCGTGAATATTGAGGCACTTGTCATAACGTGCACCAGTTTTTGAATACCCTCCTCATAAAATTCTGCCGTCTGACTTGTTAACCACTGTATCACAAATGTTTTGACTTCGTTATCGTCTTGAAGACGTTGACCGCCCAGGTGTTTCTTCAAGTGCAGGAACAAATGGTAGTCGCTGGGCGCCAGATCAGGGTTGTATGGAGGATGATCTAGAGTTTCCCATTTAAAAGATTTGATGAGATCTTTGGTCCGATTAGCCACATGTGGACGGGCATTGTCATGCAGCAAAACGATACCCTTACTCAACTTGCCATATCTTTTGTTCTGGATTGCACGACGCAGATTGTTGAATGTCTCACAATAAGACGCGGCATTGATTGTCTCATTACGAGGCAGAAACTCCACTTACAATACTCCTTTCATGTCCCAAAAAAACTGTGCATATGATTTTCCGGCAGAAATTGTTTGCTTAAACTTCACTCTTTTGGGTGATGATGAATGTCGCCATTCCATGGATTGTTGTTTCGATTCTGGTGTGACGTAGGCCACCCATGTTTCGTCACCAGTAACAAGTTGGTCTAAAAAATCTTCACCTTCATTGTGGTACCGCTCAAGGAAAGTCAATGCACTGCTAAACGTTGGGTTTTGTGCAAATCCGTCAACATTTTTGGAACCCAACGTGAACACAATTTCCGGTAATTCAAGTTCTCGGTCACATGTGATGCAAAACACTACGAGAACATTGAGGAAAGCAGTCGGACAATGATGAAATTGTAAAGCGTCTGTTTCTCTCACCTTTTCGTCCACTTTCTGCACCAAATCTTCATTAACGACCAAAGGACGCCCACTCCGTTCTTCATCATGCACATTTGTGCGGCCATCTTTAAATGCTCTCACCCATTTCCTCACCATTCCATCACTCATAATGTTTTGTCCGTAAACTTCACAGATCTCACGATGAATATCGATCGGTTTTACGCCTTTAGCACTAAGAAATCGTATAACAGCCCGTACTTCACAATCAGCGGACTCACGATTGTCGGAGCATCTTAAACACTCAGTAAACAACTGATGCAGCGCTACAATTACTTCATTAATTTAACATATTATGACTTACGCAGGTTCGATTAATTTAACTTATGTCTGCATCATATTTAGTGGTTAGTACTTTAAAACTCAATTAAAAAACAATGAGATTAAATGAATAATTCAATTTAATTAGATCAAATTCTTTTATTAATTTTAAAACATTACTAGGTTAAAATAAATACACTATTAATTTCTATGAATAAAATTACTACAACATTCCACTTATCTGAAACGGAGGCATGGAGCTGGGTGGTACTTGGACGGCCTAAATTTAACTCTCTTAATCTGAAATCATGGTAATCTGTCTTCTGCTAATCTGTAAAATCTCTCTCTAACATCTCTGTAAATCTGTGTAAAATCTGCCGAGAAAATGTCCCGGTTCCTCCTTTTAAGTGGAGGCAAATTACCCCCTTTTTCATCCGCACGCCTTTTGGTCCCGCTAGCCATTGGTCAGGAACCAAGCGCAGAGTCACAAATTTCGCGACGACTCTTCCAAATTATGAGTTCATTCAACTTTGCTGACCAGCCGTTGTGACCCCCCCCAACTAAGGAATGCGACAACATCCTGTCAACAAGAAACAAGGGGAATACACACAAATTGCATGTGTCTTAGGGACCATCTTAAAACCCGATCAGCATCTAAGCCTTCCAGCCTCCAAGCCACCCATCACTCCTCCCCCCTTTCAGACTCACAAACACCTGGAAAGAGAGAGAAAAAATTAACACATATTTTGCAGTAGACGTACAAAACTGAAATGGGAGTGATTAAATGACAATAGTAATAGTCCAACAGCGAGCCGGACATGGATCTTCTTGACACGATGAAATCTTGGAAAAACAACTGCAGGAGAGGAAGGGAAAAAAACTGGAGGGGAATCCTTGATCCCGACGATTGAGCCTTTTAATGCCAAGTGCAGTAGGAAAGCGGAAGTCCCCTTTCTGTTGTGAAGGTGAAGAAATAACGACAATTATGTCCTGTCGTTTGACGAATTGAAGAGGGGTGAAAGACACCACGCTGGAAGGATGTAGCCGCCGTAATGGGTAGCCTATTGTTGAATTCTCTTATTGACTTCGCGGCATTGTAGGAACCTTTAAACGTTTGTCTCCTCTGCTCCCTTGTGTTGGAGGTCGTCAATCTTGACAGCTCCCGAACCTGATGAATGTGGCTGGCCTGTCATCCTGACGCCATGGCGAAGGGGAAATTTTCCTTTCCTGTTGTCCGTGAGTTGCATTCCAGCTCGACCTTAATGAAAAAAATACTCCAAAAGATATTATAATAAGTGCGGAAATGTTCTACACACACAACACGTGAACTCATTATTTTCCATTTCATTTTCTCCCTCCCCACTAACTTCTTGACCGGCAGGGACTTTCGTTTGAATACCACACCGACCATCCCCTGCCTCCGTTTCTGCCAAACAAATGTAGTACAATAGAACGTCTTGTAAAGTAAAAAAATTCATAAAATTCGAATTTTGAGATGAGATCTGGGCTACCGCATAATTTACACAAAAGAATTGCACTCACGAAAACATTGTAACAGTATAATTGTGTACATAATACAGCAGTGATTAATATGTAATATAAATAAAACAAGTGATATATATATAAAGATACAAGAAGTAAATACTTAAAAAATTGATTGTGACACAGATTTTGGCGCGACATGTATGCATAGTAAAATGGGTAAAAACAACATTTCCGATGTCTGGCATGAAGTTAAACAGATATTTTGTATAATTATGCCAACTCCTCCTTCTAACTGATCATCGCAGAACGACATGATGAAGAAAATTATTAGCTAATAATGTACACAAAAAATATCCACCATTTTAAGGGATTAGAAAAATTTATTTTCCAGTGTGAGATTGTAACAATTTGTGAGAACAAGTTTAGATAAGTTATTATTATTATTTATGAGTATAATGCAAAAAAACAGAAAATCATCACAACATTGCATCACCTAACATCGAAATTCGACATGATAACAATATGGCATGATTACATAAGAAATTGCAACGTACATCAAAGTCAATGAGCATAAGGAATCATAAATTCACCCTGAGCCTTGAGTACTAATTAAATTAAGCATGCATTTGAAATACAACGTACAACAAAATCAATAGCATAAAGGAATGACAAATTCACCATGAGAATTGCGTACGAATAGTATAACTTAGGCGTGCATTTTCCTTATTACAAAACGATGAATATGCATGTGATCAGGATGCAACCCAAGGTTAAGAAACAAAAAAAATTTAATACTAAAAGTAGACGAGATTATTAAAATTGTGGCTATTAATAAAAATGGATATATATAAAAAAATTGAAGGCGAGAAAAAAAAAAAACGAAACACTTCACTCTAATCCTTGAGTGCTATAAATGTACACTGAACAGAGCGATTCGCATGTCATCAACACCAGACACAAAAAAAATTTGTTCAACAATAAAAATATTACTTCCATTATTATAACTAATTCACCAAAATCGACTATCGGCAACTCGAATACTGACTCTCAAACAACATAGCCATAAAACCTTATAACCAATACGATCCGCTAACAATTAACTAACGCTACAAACAGATAACTATCTCTCAAAACAGAACTAACTCGACAACTGAAACTCTAATTCTCAATCATTTCTACTAAATCACTTAACTAATACCTGAATAATCATCTTAATTCACAAACTCATAAAACAATTCTCTTATCTCTTCTTCCAACACTTCGTTAAGGTAACAGAACACCTTCGAAGAAAATTTTTTGAATTAACCTGAATTTTGCCTGTTAATGCATATTTTATGACCTTATGGGTCTTTAAAATGAGAAAAACACCCAAGTAAAGTCTTGTTAGTGCACATTTTTTCCGTGAAAGGGGTATTTTATGAAAAAATAAGCAAAAATAAGACTTTACGCAAACATGATAACTGAAAATAAAATAAATATATTGACATTTTGTAAATTGAATAATATAACATACAACCTTATCTAGGGAATAGACACTTATTTTGGTAATATAACAATTACGTGAGAAGCTATTGTGTTTCGAGCTTCTTAACGTTGAAATTTTCTTTAAAAGCTATTGTAATTTTCACTTTATTGCTGTATAAAAAATTTCTACTCAACATAAAATCTTAAGAGAGGTCTATTCCCTGTATTAGTATTTAAAAAACATATATATAAAATTTTATTTCATCCAAGCATAACTTTTTGAGATATTGTGTTTTGCGGTAAGAAAAAATGTAAAAAACTCATTTTGAGAAAACGACAAAAATAACATTAAACTAATCTGATTACAAGAAAAACACTTACTTTCTTATTAAAATGCACCAAATTTATAATTCTCTCCATCTTTAACTTCTAAAACAATATTTTTTTTCTTTTTAAGGGCTCTTAAAATTTTCCTATGTTTCTTTGTTTTGGGGTCTGCGTTATGAATCGATTCACGGATTCTGCATTTATCTAAATGTTTATATCCCCGTAAGGTAAACACCCCAGGATTTTCAATATTCATCTTATTAAAAACTTTGAGGCACCCATTTAATCCCTCATTGAAATGTATAACAGCATCATACGACCCAAATTTAATTGTTTTGAGCGAAACAAATACTTCTTTCGGAACTTTTTGCCAGACTATTCCGTTAAAACACTCATTTGTATTTTGCGTGCATCCATGTAAGCAGTTACTTAATATCTGTTTGTCGCATAGTTCTAAATATACTGGTTTAATTTTATTTAAAACATCATTTGATAAACCAGCATATTTTGTGGTACATTTTGTTCCATTTGCCACCCCCCGCTGAAAATAACACCAGCTGTCTTTCCCTATTGGGCACTGACCATGCATCGGTTTCTTATCACTTGATGCACAGTGATATAACGCAGCAATTACATTTTGCTGCATGGCATTTAAGTTACCGACATTACTGCGTACAGCAATTCCGTAGTAATTTTGAAGTCGGTCGATAAAATTATCAGTTAATTTGCCTTTACCAGACAGTCCTTTAGTTTTTGTTTTTAGCTTTCTTAGACGCGAGCCCACTCTCTTTTGTACATGGCCAATGCACTCAAACTTTGTCACACTGTTCATTCCATAAGTGTCTTTCACACTCATGAAAGCTTTTGAGTCACCATCCGCTAATATTGCGTGTATTGAAGTCTGCGGTTTTTTTCTGAACGAAGAAATATTCGTGAAGCCCCCACAATTTCCATTTTTGACGAAGATCCCGTAAAGTTACACTGACATATGTGGTCGGCTTTTGACGACTCATATTCAGAGTTTCTTGGCATAATCTGAAGTCTCTTACATGTAGGACAGTAGGACGACATAACTTCTACTCTAACACCTTACCAGTATCAACTGATATTGCAGCAACACAACCATTCATAGATGTATAGCCTCTACGCTGCCATGTGCCATCCACAGATATGCCACATTTTACAAAATCAGATGAAAATTTTTGTTTTATATCCACAATTTCAGTAGCAGCTTTTTTCATGGATTCCTCAGCTACTTCCTGAACCACTTTTAAAAGCTTTGCTTCCTGATTTTTGAAAGCAGTTTTTGTCAGTCGAGGCAAATTTAATGTTGAGCATAATTTAAATGCACCAGCAAAACCCTTGCCTATCTGCCGCATACCATATACTAGCCTGGTATTTATGACTGGTGCATTTACAACTTTTTTTGATGAAGCAAATGTAAAGAAAAAGTCACAGCATTTACATTTTAGTGTAAAATGAGAGCATAATCCATACATGGAATCCTCAAAAAGCTCTACTTTTTCAGCAAAACATTTTGGGCAGCAAAGTTGAGAAAATGCATCCACAATAAGCTCAAGATCAATGATTCTGTTACCAAACAGAGGACCAGGCATTTCTTCTGCAGTTGACATACTCTCATTTCCCAATTTTGAAGAACTAGTAGTGCATTCAGGAACAGGTGTTGAATTGCTGTTATTTTCGGAAATTTTTGTGTATTTATTTCCAAAAAATTGTCTCTTACGCTTTCTAGCAATACTTTTAACCATTTTCAAGCAAAAATAAAACAGAATAGAATTATTTTTTAACTTTCTACGCTGTCGATTCTTTCAGTATGAAAATCAAACATATATGTAAACAAAGTCACTAAACAACAAATTTGATGCCAGATTTCCTACATAAAAAAGGAAAAATGTATTTCCAAATACATTTATATTTATTCTCAAATATTCTATTTTAATTTCTGACAAAATATTTGTATATTAATTTTCATATTTCATGTCATATACCATGAAAGAGAAACGTAAACAAACAATTTGGGCCACTTCCGGTTAGCAGAAAGGCATTTCCGGTCAGAGAAATTCATGATCAAGTAATATTAAAAAAGCTGTAACTTGGCTTCTAATTAAGCTAGAAACAAAATTTTTACAGATTTCGAAAGATAAAAGATTGAATTTTAATATTTGATCAAAAACGAAAAATCGATATTTTGACCGAAAATTGAGTTTTAAAGGTGTTCTGTCACCTTAAGGTATAGTATTAAGGAATATTTTACTACATTCGCCTTCATGAAAAAAGGGACTATTAAAACAATATATTTAGTTTTAAAAAATCTCTTTCATTAATATATATATATATACATTTATATGAAATTATTTGGTATATGCATATCCATAGCTATAGTTAAGAGTATATGGTTTTTCAAATTTCCTCTTTATATTAAATCGAAACAATATTAATTGACGCTAAATTTTTTTTCCATAAGACTGCTTCCACTTCCAGAACGAAACATGCGCATCCTTCATTACTGTTCCCAATATTAAAAAAAATGCGGTTTATTTGTCTTGTTTATTGTAAATTTTCATTTTTTTTTTTTTCTGATTAGAATTATGAATCATTTTTTGAACCACCATGTTAAGTCAAAGTAACACATGTGTTTTTAGATGGGATTCCCCCCCCCCTCTTTTTTATGCATCAAGAGAAATTTAGTAATATTATGTTGCAATTATAAATACATTCTTATAAGTAATTGTGTTATTGATGATCGAAGTATCGAAAAGGCATTCCTTAAAAATGCTTTAGGAATATTTAAAGTTTATGAATTAGGTCGATAATAGGTTTGTTCTTTCAATGTTTACTTTCTTTTTCAATTTAAAGAGAGATGAATTTAGTAGAATTATTATCAATTTATTTTCAAATAAGATTGCACACACTTGTGTTAATATTTAAATGTTATCGCGAAAATACCCCGAAATGACTTTTGCAGGAAGCTAAACAACAGAATTTTATTGGAATGAGAAGTATAATGTATTTTTTTATTATTATAATAATACTGAAAATACTCCGAAACACGTAAACTGCATAAGATCGTGGTGCGAATTAAAGACAAGGTTAGAAAAAAATTGTACTCTGACGCGGAACAACAAAATGCATACGTCAAGAGAAAAAAGCGATGGCGCGCCATCATTGAAAGATTGATTGCAGAAGTACAATTTTTAGCCTGTCAAAATTTAGCATTTAGAGGAACTAGTATGAAAAGCTAAAATATAACGATAATTTTTTACAGACAGTTTAGATATTGGCCGAATTTGATCCTGTTATTTCAGAACACATTAATAATGCCAGTAAATGCAAAAATAACAAAACATGTATTCCCCACTACTTAGGGCAGCATTTTCAAAATGCAATAATTACTATTTTAGCCCAATCTATTCGTAATTAGATAACAAACATTGTCAAAAAAGCAAAATATTACACTATAATTCTTGACTCTACACCAGATATTAGTCATACAGAACAAATAAATTTTGTCGTTAGATGTGTGAGCTCCACTGGTGGTAAGGTATATATTTTAGAATTTTTCTAGTAGTTTTTAGGAATACTACACAACAAAGGTTTTCAGATATGGACACAGTCTCTATTGAATCGGAAATCTCTGAAAAAATTGATCTTACCAAAATTATTGACAAATTTGCTTCTCAGAAAGCCAGAAAAGTTTTTTTATAATTAATTTTTAAGTAGTCTTTGTAGAAGGACTGATTTATATACTTTTCGTTTTCACGAGATTGATGCTTCAGTACTCTTTTATTAGATTATATTTTCTGAGTAAATACTGTTGTTTTGCTTTTCTAATTATAAAATGTCTATTTTATTTCAAAGGTAATATTCTTGCTTGTTTATTATTTTGTTGAAGATTTTGTCGCTATCATATCCTATTAGCTGACCAGGAAAATAAAAGTAATAAAAATAAAGTTTAACACTTTAAATTTTATTTGCATTTTTACTGATGTTTTACTTTTTACTCTTATACAAGTAAATGAGTTTATAACCTCAAAAAATGAGTATTAAATAAGTAATTTAAAGCATAAGTATTGTAATAAGCAATTAAATATACAAGTATTGTAATAAATAATTAAATATATAAGTATTGCAATAAGTTATTAAATATATAAGTATAATAATAAGTTAGTAAAAATATGCAAGTAATACAATAAATAATTAAATATATAAGTATTAGTCAAAATAAAAAAAATTCTCTAGAGGGGCGGCATATTAGGGCTTCGCACGAGGGCGGCCGACACCCTAGGATCGGCCCTGATCACAAGTTAATGTAATCGCGAGAAGAGCCTTTTCAAATGTGGAAGGATGGTACAACCACCAGAGTTTTAAATAAAACATGTAAACGTGTATATATAATATGCCGTACATGTACTGAATATCAGTTTGTGGGATGGAATTGCATGCTTGTTGTTCTTGTTTCATCAAGATAAGATTGTTTAATTCTTGTTGTGGATGACTCTGCTGTTGCTGTCCAGTGATGCCCCATTCGTGCTCGATTGGAGAAAGATCTGGTGATATAGCAGGTCAAGGTAACACGTTGACCCTCTATAGAGCATCAAAAGAGTATGAGGGATCACGTCCTCCTGTTTGAAAACACCCCTTGAATGATGTTTATAAATGGCGGTGCAACTGTTTGTATCACCAGACTAAAGCACAAGTTTACCGTTAGGGTGTATGTATTAACCGCGAGAGTGCTCCTGCAATCAAAGAAAATTTATCGCACCAGACCATAACTCTAGGTGTAGGCCCAGTGGGTCTAGACCGCTGAGAGGTTGTTTGCAGGCGCTGACTTGGCCTTTTCAAATCAATATACAGCCATCACTGGGGCCAATAGAGAAACAGCTTTGAACACAACACATTGCTACTATGCTCGCCAAAGATAGCGTCCTCTCTAGCGTGACATGTCACTGATTTGTAGCTAATGATATGGACACTTCAGATCATCTAGCTGGAAGCTATTTCTCAAACTATTGATTTGCAACAGGTCACTGTGTCGCTCTGGTCCCTCCCCCCCCTAAAAAACTATAATTTCTGCTGTAGATGCATTACAACGTTCTCCTTCTATGTGGAGAATACGGCGGTCTTCTCTGTCAGGAGTGACCCGTGCGTGGTTGGACTATAGTTTTCTTGAGGTATTGGTTGACAATAGTTTTCTTCCCGGGACCACTGCTGCCAAAAATCATGCGCAATGAGCACACTCATACCAAGTCTTTCTGTAATATCTTGGAAAGAAAATCCACGTCTCTTTAGCTCTAATATACTAGATCGTTCAAACTCAACGAGCTGTTAATAGTGGCTTCTTTGTCTTTTTGAAGTCATTCTGGACTAATATCAACTCATTGCATCAAATCTCAACGATAAATAAGACTTACGAACATTATAGCGCGTGTTTAAATTACACTGGATTCGCATCCTCAAAGTGGTGCAAATAGCATCATACATAAGCGCCTAACTCGAAATTTGAATCAATGTCATATTTCAGATGTATAAACACAACTACCAAATTTCTTTAAAATAGTACAACTTCTTAAGGATGGTATTTTTATTTCCATTAGTGAATTTCCTAATGAAGATAAATGAAGCAAATGAAGTTATGTGATAAGAGAGTCTAGTTCAAAACAAATTATTTCAAGCTAGTTGTATCTAAGCCTTAATAGCAAGATAAAAAGTCATAAAAGTGGCACTGGCTAAAATCCGTGATCCGAATGAGGAAAAAAAAAAGGATCACAATACTGGAGGCAACTTCCCTTTTCAAACAGTTGGACAAATATGAAACTTCCCTAATGGTCATGATTTGGAGCATCATACTTAAGAGAATAAATACTACTAGAGCAAATCATTGCAATAAGTTAAGTGTGAATTATTAAAAGAATCTAGTTTGCTAAAATCTCCAGAAAATTAAATTCAAAATTTCAGAAATGAATATGGAAAAATGGAACGAGGAGCAACTGATTTATCAGGGCTTCTCGTTTGGAGAGGAAGCTGGGAAAACTCACAGGCTTCAAAAGAAAAAATATATTTTTGGTAAAAGTAAAGAAGTCGGTTATGAATTTTTGAAAGAAGCGAAAATTTCATAGTGAATTCATTCTATGTCATATGCGATAGGGCAAGAGCAGAGCTATCCCTAAGACCTGAGATTTATGAAATTTTTAAAGAACACTTTACTGTACTTTTCGACGAGAGATTATTAACTGAATTTAAGAAGAAAGCAACACAAAAATTAAATGAAACTTACAAAGATTATATTAATTTTTTAAATTTTAATTATATGAATTGGATCCGTTTTTACTATTTTTAAAAGAAAACGAATATATAATGAAACCCAACTAGGAATTTATCAAGAGAAATCCTAATGTAGAGATATTTCCCTAATGTAGAGATACTTTTGAAAATATTTTTAACAATACCGATATCGAATGCGTTAGTTGAAAAATCTTTTTCAGTTTTAAAGCGTGTTAAAACTATTTAGGAAGCACTGTAGGAGAGAAGACAAATTGAACAACACGGCTATATTTTTATAGAACAAGATATTGTGGACAAAATAGATATGACAAAAATAATTTCTGAATTTGCCAAAGACAATTCAAGAAGTAAAGTTGTGCAGCAAAGTTAAAAGCTGTTTAGTAAGGTTTTTAATTTTTTAAAATGCAGTTAAGAATTTTCTTTAGCCGTTGAGGTTTAATACTTTAGCAATACATTTTATTTTGAGAATAAAAGTTCATTGAATTTTTTCACTATTTTAGTTTTTTGATTTTTGAGCTCATGCGATTTAAATCTTTTACCGCCAACTACCTTAATTCGCCTCTGAATGGGCCTTTCATATTTGGAGAACCAACTGTAACTGATTCTACCTATCTTGATGCTCTAAACATATGACTATTTCCTCAATTGAAAGAAAGCGAACCAGATAACTTCATTTGGCAGCAAAGTGGTGCACCGCCTCACTGGCATCTCTCAGTACGGTTGAACATCACTGTACTCAACAGTGGATTTTCCACAAAGGGCCTCAAGGTAAAGCTTGTTTCGCATGGCCTCCACATTCACCCGATCTGGCACCATGTCATTTTTATCTGTGGGGGTTCATTAAGGATCTGTTGCAAAAATTATCTCAGACACACTAAACAAAGTTTGAGATGAACTTGCTTATCGACTTGATGTGGGCCGTGTAAGGAATGGGGCTCACATGGAACATTTGTAAGCTTACAGGTAATAATGCTTCAGTTCCTCTTTCATTCCATGTATGAATTGTACTTGCAAGTTATATGTAATGAATACTATAAAACGTTAAAACTCCGATATTCATTTAGATACACCCGATATATTGTTAGTTGCCTAAATTCCATAGGTTGTGACTATCTGGAGTGAAAATGAATTTCACGAATCGTAATTTGGATTTTCGATTCTCTCAAGATCTCGAAGTGCGGTATTTTTTAAAAAAATGATTTTTTTTATCCGCGGCAATACTTTAAAGGATCTCAAAGAAATCATTTACATCCCAGAAAGGTATACTTGAAATATATTACATTTTTTTTTTAATCTTCAAAGAATATTTGTGGAAAATAAGTTGGTTTCAACTTCCCACTTAATCGAAGCTCATTAAATATGAAACCTAGTTCCAAAAAAGGAACTATTTGGAACCAAAAGAGGTATGAAATTGATCAGTTATAAAGAAATGAATGGAGAATAATTTATTAAAGATCCCCCCCTCCCGAGAACTACCAAATCTATCTAAAAAGCCTTTATTTTATTTGTAACGTTCCAATCTTAAACTGTAACTGTGTTTCTCGATAGGGTGTTTCTGTTTGTTTATTTTGTATTGTAGTAATTCATGTTGTAGCTGTTTACAATGTGTAATCGTTTTTACAGTGCTAATGTGTCTTGCTTTATTTCTGAAACTGCTGTGGGAATTGCAATTCCTTGAACTTTACTCAATAGTATTGAAATAAGGATCATAGCTGCATCATTTCTTGCGTGGTAAATATATTTCGATTTCGTTGTTATTTTTGGAAAGTCCTTTAATCATCAACTGCATGCGAAATAGCGCATGCTGCATAAATAAATCTAAGTGCATTTTTCGTGAATATTCATTTGTGTATTTTTATTTATTAAAACTTTTATGAAATATATCATTTTTATTTGTTAATGCATTTAAATAGTTGACCTTGAACTATGATGTGGTATTGCGACTTTGGCATCAACTCCAAATAATAGGTCCTTCAATTCAGGGTTTATTTCATTAAGCGGAGCATTCGTATGGAACATATATCTCGATTTCTGACTCAGCTAGTAGGGGTTTTTGATCGTAGTTTTAGCAAGTGCAAATTTCTTTTCAAAGCATGCAATCGTTTTTCTGTGAAAAAATAGTATGCCTTCATTTCTTGTGCAGCATTTAAGAAATTAAGCTTTAAGCAGAAATTTTGAAAAAATGATTGTAAAAACATATCTTAATATGTAATTTTGCTTATATAGTTTTCAATTCCATATAATATTTGTTTGAAGACAGGAGAATCAAAATTTATTGTACTTTTAACTTTCTTTTATCAAAAGATGACATAAAAAGCAGAAGAAAAATTAAAATGTATTTGTTTTAAATTCTTATCCTAACATTTTGATGAAATTGAGTGTTCATGTTCATTTTAATTCAATATTCAATTTTTTTAAATGATTTATATCTTTATTTAAATAATGTGTGCTGCACTGCTAGATTTCAAAACTTAGTCAAAGTTGTCCCAGTTTGTTTTATTCTCTTTAAATACTAATTATGGAATTCATTGTTTTCAAATTGAAATGTTTTTAAACATCCAATAAAATATTGGGTATCTTAAAAATGATTTAGAAATATAGATATCTTCTAATCCATATTTTTTTACAAAATTTGTATTTTTAAATATTCATGTCTTTGTTACAGACAATTTTTATATATATATAGTACATCCTTTAATTTTAAATGTATTGTTTCAAAAACTAAATATATCAACTCGAAGAGATAAGTTATTTTGCAGCATATTATTTACTAAACAGATTTTATTTGCTAAATAGGATGAGTTGATATAATTTTTGAAAAATAAGATATTTTAATAGTGTATTATTAAAAAAAAGTTAAAATTTCCTCTAAGAATAAAAATGTATGAAGATTTATAAGTATATTTTAGTACTTCTGTGTTAAATGCATGCCATTGGCAACCTTTCGAGGAATTAAAAAAAAACAACTTTTTTTTTACTTTAGAATGTTTAGCAATCAACCTTAGGATGGCAATAAACATGTCATTTTATATACAACCTGTTTTTTTCTTTTAGTTAAAATAGGTTGCCATATATTCCGAAATTTTTGGTGATTAATCGCTAACATGCACTTAATCCTTTTAATGTGGTTTAACCTTTAATTCTGGTAAAGAAATTTCCGAAATTATTTTCCAAATCCTTTAAATTGTTAACAAGAGCAATTTGCTCCCTCTAAGAAAAAAACATTTCAAAGGCAATTTTGATGTTTTAAAATTTTATTTAATTAAATTAATATTTATGTCATTAATTTTAATGAAGTCACATTAAGTATGTGTGTTTTCCTATGGATTTTGATACTATATTCAAATTACTGAGGATATATATATATGCTATTATGATGCTTAGCATATTTTGATTTTATGTCACTGTTATTAATGTTGTGAACAGATACATAATTTTTTATTTGAGGTTTTATAAATTTTTAATTTACTTGTAAATTTTTCTTCGTTAGTGAGCCAAAAAAAAATCTGGTTATTCAAACTTTGAAAAGTCTATGTGATTGTATTCAATGTTAAACCTGCTGGATCACATTCAAATAATTATTTATCAGTATTGTTATTCTATTTTGAATTTTAAAAAAATATTCTCTGTAGGATTTGAAAAGTTTTAGAAATTGCTGCATTAATAATGAAATGGTTGTTTAAGTATATAAATATAATTTTAAACATATTTAATCATAATTTTAAATTTACTCTTTTGTTTATAATCCTTTTCATTAATGCTTATATTTTTCTGTTTTTATTTAGCAAACTCATTCATATTTAATTGACACTTCTTTACAATATGGACACTAGTTTGTCATCTGAAAGAAAATCCATGAACTTCTTTAATCAGACATAGTGAAGCAAACATTTTAAACTATGTTACTTCTTATTTACTCCAATGCAGCAGTTATTCCAAGGTGACTGCCATTTGGAGGTTAGTCTCTTTATTTTAACAACTTTTTTAACACGCTTTTATAAATTTCACTTGTATGTAATGGAATCTTTGAACTCGATTTTCACCCTTTTTAAAAGGTCAGATTAATTCAAAATTTTGCACACTTGTCAAGGACCGATGACAATACAATAATTTCATAATTTTGTTCCATTGTCCTGATCAGGACATCAGGAATAACAATTTTCAGATTTGGTAACTAATTCATTATACCGTTTCCAGATTTGGCGACTAATTCCATATACCATTTCCAGATTTGGTGTCTAAATGATTAAGTTACAACCCTATAAAATGAAAACATTTGTGTTGGCAATTTCTTACCATAATATAAGTAATTGCCGAGTTTCTCTGAAAATGGAAATAAAGAAAAAAAAATAGACTCGGGCATGTGAAAAAAAATATTTATGTTTCAACCCAGCGTTTCTCAAACTGTGGGGTGTGCTTCCTGGGGGGGGGGGCACAAACATATTGAAAAGTCCAAAACAATAGATTTGAAATTATTATTAATTTACCGAAAGGAAGCAAAACAAAATACATTCTGACATGATAAAAAATAAAATGCATATTCACATTGATACTTATAAATGTATCAAGGTGGCAAAAAGTATTTAATTCTTGATTTATAAATACTAAATAAAAAGCAAGTTCAGTAATTACTAGTTACTTCCATGGGCTTATCATATACAAAATATAATACATATATTGATAATATGTGCAGTTTATAATATTAAAGTCGCATTATAGCTTTAGCGTCAAAGTACATAATTATTGCATTCAATACATTGTAGTTGTATGAGGAGGGGGCGATGAAAATTATGACTGAAAATTGGGTCGCAAATATGGAAAATTTGAGAAACACTGTTCTAACCGTTAAATTCTGACATAAAATCTGTTTTTAGAAATTCTCTTGTCAGATCTGCGAAATGAAACATAATTCATTGCTTCATTTTACCAAAACAGCTGAGAATTGATTTAGAGGTCTCACCGAATTAAATAATTTCTCACAAACTCTTCGATTCAAAAAGTGTACTTTTGTGTTTAATACTGATGCAAATTTCAGACAGAATATTGAGCTCTTTTTAGTGAGAAATATTCCAAACTTAGCTCTTCTAAATTTCCTTCATTTGGCTGATCCTTCATTTTGCAAACCAAGCCATATTGACGCACTGATAGAATGCCTATGGGTATTCCAGATTCTAAAAAAATATGTATTTAAAATTAATTCATCAATGAATAAATGGTAGTTTAAAAAACTAAAAATGCATGCTTTTATTGTAGAGCAAACTAAATTATATTTTAAAAAAGCTAAAAAACATGCTTTTATTTTTAATCAAACTAAAAAGTAAAAAAAAAATTCTTAATATAAGAATAAAATGACTAATGAGAAAATTGATATCATAGTGGTAAAAGCGTGAGGGGCTTTGTACTACATTTTTACACTCACTCAGCATTTGGGAATAGAACTAGTAAGAAATTATAACAACTTTTATAGAGCGCCCCACAATTACGATCAGTTCCTATTTTCATGTGACATTTTTTTTCAATGTAACCATATAAATTCATTGCCTATTGCGATTTTACCATAGCCAAAGCATTCTCAAAACTGGTTTCAAAGTCTGAATTAAAGGCAGCTAAATGTTCAACGTGGGGTAAAATGTCCTGACAGATTGTCTGTGATAAATTGAGAAAATTTGGGACCTCCAGTATTATACTTCTGTAGCTTAACTCTGGAAGGAAAAGCTAAAATTTATGCTGTCTCTTTGTAAGGGAAAATTAACCTCATTAAACTTAGTAAATTAATCTGTTAAATAAGTAAAATTTGGTTTTCACTTGTTTATAAATTTTTGAATATTTTAGTACCTTTGTAGTATGTTATAATATGAATAAAGTAACCATATATATTTATGTTAATGGAAGAAAATTTAAGAAATTTTAATCATTGGATTACAAGATTTCAACCTCATGAATTAGAAATAATTCATCTGCCTCATACGGAAACTGAATCGTTTGATTCTGTGTGTTCTACCTATCAATCAATTTCTTATAACAATCTTAGCACAATTGACTACAATAAAAAATATTTCTTGTAAATACAACCCTTATGTTTTAATATTAATGTGTGCAATATTTCATAACTTTACTTTTTCTGTATAATTATTTTATTACTATTGCCTTAAAAACAACATAAACATATTTTTAAAATTTTAATACATAGAAATGTAAATATGTTATTTTTTAATGAAAAATAATTACAATGCAAATAAAAATATAGTATTATCACAAATAAGAGTATGAGAAATGTCTTAAAATAACATATTCTTATAACTGCTGATTTATACTCATGTTTGCAAAGAAATTTTTTTTTTTGTTACTGCAGGGCTAGAATTACTAATAAGATGTTTCATATATATATGTATCATAACTGTTTATAATTATGTTCAATAACTAATGATAATTCATTTAAAAGTAGGGCGCTTAAATTGGTTTTCAGAAAATAAATATTACGATTAAAATTACCTCTTTATTTGATTCTTAAAACATGACTAGATTTGCATGTACAGAAAGTCATAGTTTTTATTACTCTCCTTCTCTCAATATATATTTCAGAGTTTCATTCATTACTATGTATTATTTTAAAATTGTTTTCCCTCTTTGAAAAAGAAAAGTTTTTTTATAATTATTGTTTTTTATTTTGCAATATTACAGCTTTAATGTTTTATATTTATGTTTTGTAAATTCAAATGAAAAATTTTGAACTTTTTTTAAAAACAGCTTTTCATTTCTGAGTGCTTTTTATCATGGATGTAATTTTGTCAGAATTTGTGGCTCGTACATCTGCAGATCCTGGATTAGCAACTGACTTACTAGAAGGTAAAATTTTTAATATTTTAATAAAGAATATTTATTTAATGTGTATTTTCCTTCTTGTATTGATTCTGTGATTCAATTAATTTTAATTAAGTTTCTTTAATATTGTGCTAAACAACATGAAAGTATGCAGTGGCAGATTACTCATTTGGCAGAGTAGGCAATTGCCTATCGCTCCACGCTTTTTAAGGGCTCACGAGAGCATGTTCTGCTTTCTGTTAATGCTTCAAAAACAGGCTACAGGGCCCTGAGAATTTGACTGTCTAGGGGCCTCTATGTCATTTAATCTGACACTGAAAGTATGGCTTTATAATTTAATTGCAATCAAATGATAATAAGTTAGTTGAGTAAAGTATCCCCAGAGCTTTAACCTCACTCAACTAACTTCTGTACCATTTGATGATTTTAAGGCTCAATTTCATTTACAAACTCCATTGCTCCTTACAAAGGATCTTGAATTAAATCGTCTTAACTGATTTGTGATATGTAATCATCATCCCCTAAAAAACTACAAGGGGTGATCAAATGAAAAGGTACGAAACGACATAAAAATGAAACAGTTAAATATTTGCATATTCCGCCAAGGGAGAATGTAGTGAGACATCTCGGGATGCCATTGGAGACTCTGACTGGGATCGGATCATGCGCGGGTGCCCGCATGTGCAGGAGAGAGCAAAGGTTCTTATAAAAAGCGGCGTCCAAATGATGCGAGCACAGAATTACTCGAGCACAGAAAAAGCATTAACTCCGATGTGTACTGTGAGACACTCCGACGCCTACACAGGTCCATCAAGAACAAAAGACCGGGGCTGCTCACGGAGGGTGTGGTTCTGCTCCATGATAACGCGCGTCCACACGTCTCCAGAGTCACACAAATGGAACTGGAAGAGTTCCAATGGGAGACGTTGGACCATCCGTCCTACAGTCCGGACATGTCACCCTGCGATTTCCATGTGTTTGGTCCACTGAAGAAACACCTGAAAGGAAAGCGCTTCAACTCGGACGACGTACTCAAGGACACTGTGAAGGACTGGGTCTCGTCACAGCCACAGGAATTCTGGGAACAAGGAATCCTGTGGCTTGTTCATCAGTGGGATCGTTGTGCTCAGGCCTATGGTGTATATTTTGAATAAAGTCTATATTTGTACCCACCGTGTCGTTTCGTACCTTTTCATTTGATCACCCCTTGTATAATGGCCATTTGACTTTCTTTGCTATGTGATTTATGAAAGTGAAATAAAATGTTCTAATTGATGTTTTGCTAATTAAATATTAAAGCAGAGCAGGTTTAAGTGCAAGTGTATGACCTAAATCTGCTTTTGAATATATATACTGTATTTACTCGAATCTACCAATGTAAACGCTACTAAAAATGAAATGCAGCTTAGAATCAGAAAATTTTTTTTTGCTTGATGGGACAATTAGATCAATTAGTTTCACGTATGTACTTAAAAGTTTATAATACTGGTAAAATAACTAGTTATATTCACTTCTTATTAGTTCTCTTTTTAAATTTATTTTAATTTCATAAAACTGTATATTGATAAACCATTTTACGCTATTTTTCACAAAAACGTGCTGAGAATTTGGGGTACAACTTAGAATCACTAGCCACTTGGATTTGAATAAATATGGTAATAACACCTTTGATTTAAACAAACATATGTATATTATGGCGGGAAGTGAGTATCTATTTAAGGTTTATTCCACGCCATATAAATAGTAAAATAAATGCTAAAAAAAGGTTAAACATATATTTAATTTACAGCATTAGAATATTATAATAATTACTAATTAACATGGAAATTGAATAAAGGCAAAGCACGTCTTTCCTTGTGCGAGTCAGAGAGAGAAGTGAGTGCGAGTGTCCGAAAGAAGACAGGTTTTTTGAGTGTCCGTTCATATCAGTTCACTTCTCTCTGCTTGCAAGTTGGTTCCAGTTAAGACGAATCAGGTGGGTGCCGAGGCACGCCACATATATTACAGATAAATATATAAGAATCATTATGCAAGATTTCACCGTATTTAAATTATTTATTTAATATCAAATCAGTAAGTAACCTATTACTTAAAAAATTATTTAAGTTGATTTTTTATCACAAAAATTAAAAATTTTTGATATTTTTTTATTTATTTAAAAAAAATATCGAGAAAAGAGCTTTTTGAAAACAAAAAAAAAAATTTTAATCAGTGGCATACATAAAGGTTGAGGTTGGGGATCCTCGGATCTGTCCCCTCACAGAGCCCTTGATTTTTTTCAATTGATTATATCTCTATGTATATAGTAAGTAACATTTAATTAAATATTTGTTATTAATAATTAATTTTATTCATTAATGTTAATTTTTGTTCCCGAAAATCGACTAAACCAATAGAATATGTTGGGCGGTGTACCGGAGCATGATACAAAAATAGTGTGCTTCCCATCCTGGACCCCTCTCCCCTCCCTTGAAAAATTCCTGTATGTGCTACTGATTTAAATCAAGCTTTTTGAAAAGTTTTCTTAATGTAGACTTTATCTGTTTTTAATTATGATGCAATTATGGTTAATTTCTACCTTTTGCTGTTTTTAAAGATATTTGACTATCATGGCTCTAAAAATGTGTATGAATATGATGCAATTTTTAGGAAGTGTATGATGCTGTTTCTAAAAACATTCAGGGAAAGAGGACTTTCTTTGTATGAAACCTTGAACAATTCATTTTGTGCACAAAACCAAACTAAAAAAATTATATGTGTAACTGCTGTGTACATTTGTTAAAAAGAAAAAAACACTTTGAATAGTTTTTTCAATTCTCATCACAACTGAACAAAACTGACACTTTTAATGGCACAGATGTAACTAAATTACAATGTTAATGGATTTATGTAATTTAATTTGAATAGTTAGTTATCTTCTAGAAGAGAATCTTCTATTTAGCTGTCATTTACCCTTCTGTAAAATTGAGTGGTCACGGTAACTGAGTACTTATGGTCGCAAACTTTTGGTCAGCACTGTTGAGTCGCAGATTCAAAACCTAGTGCCATTGAATACCTGCTGTGTAGAAGGGCTGATGTACATTTAATCTATCAAGGTTCAAAATCCTCCCATTAGCTTGGTGTGAACTTTATGGGAAGGGGGAATAGCTCCAGTGTTGTCCTTATCACTTAACTGTGGCTGCAAATTATGAGGTTTGTTACTCAAAGTTCTTGTGTTATCTCACAGAGTGACGTAAATCAAAGATTAAAAATCAAACCTATAAAATTGATGTGCATCATAAGATTTTTAAAAAAAATCAACTTATAATGGTTAAAATTGGACTGTTAAAAAGGTGTCCCCAATGTCAAATAATTGTAAAGTATTAATAATTGTAAAAATATTGTTAAATAGTTGTAGATTTCTATGCAATATTTTTCAAAGGGGATTGATAAATATTTATTTTCAAATTCTTAAAAAATAAAAGGTATGAATTTAATACATATAATGTTGATTTAGAGGTTATAAAATCTCTGAATCAACATTATGTAGCTATCCCCTGTAGGATTGAAAGTATTCAATGATAAGAATATAATCCCAAATTGCTGTGTAACTTTAAGGGGCTATATACTAATTTATAATTAGTACTATAAATCCACTTTTTCTTCAGTTATTTGAAAATAGAAAAAATATTTTAAAGGTTCTGTTGTATATTTTAAGTAGCAGTATTAATTTTAAAATGTTTTCTGTTTTAATTAAAATAAGAAAATCTTAAACTTAAAACACTAATTAGAAAAACTTTTGTTAAAAATTAAATCATACCTGATTATTAAAACTTTTTTTCTCTCCTGATTAACTATTTACTCAAAATACTTTCTTGAAATTCTCTAAAATTAATGTTCAGATTTGAATAAAAGATTTGTCAGATTTCTGACAAAATGCTATAGACCAGGGGTCAGCAACCTCTTAGTTGTGGCATGCCAAACCAATCTTCCAATAAGATTCAGCGTGTCACACAGTAGGATATTTTTGAAACAATTTGATTTCAGCGATAATTCATGCAGTTAGAGAATAGATGTCAATAATATAGATTATTTACAGTTTTATTATAAATTAATTTTGCATCATTTAATGATATTTCTTAACATAAAAATAAATAGCATAAGAGAGAGATATATCTATTTCTTCAACAAAAAAAGATGAAAATTAAACTTTAACATGTATTAGATATTTTTAATTATGTTTATTAAAATTAGAAATATACAACATAAAATATAAGTATTTCCCCTTAATTACAGTTAAATAAAAAGATAAATAAAAAGTTTAATGCGAATTTAGTGCTTGCACCTCTTTACTTTCATATTACAAAATCAGGAGTATAATGTGTGACTTTCAATTTGACACGATTTTGAGCATTCAGTTGTTAAACAATTTCTTTGCGGACTCGAAGTATTTTTCATATGTGGAAAGATTTTTTACTTAGATATGCAGAACCAAAAGCGGAAAGCAGAGTACATGCAATTTTCTCTCTTCAAACGATTAAATCTCTCCAGCAATGACTTTCAATAATTTACAAAACTGCTGTAAATTTATCTTTAGTTATCTTTCAGATCTTTTCATCATTCCATAAGTGAGCATAGTTCTTAAGGTACTTGCCAAATAAGGTCCATTACAATTTTATCAACTTCCATCCACTCAAAAATTGACAAATTTGTTGAGAAGTGCAGCGTGCCACTGAGAATTGTATTGCATGCTACAGGTTGCCGACCCCTGCTGTAGACAGTATCAAAGGATCATGGAACAAGTATACATGACTCTCATATTGACTTTATTATAACTGGCATTTGTAAAACCTCTTGCGAGAACTGAAAAAAAAGTGAAAAGTAATTTGTGTAAAGCTAATGCTTTTAAAAATAGACTGCTTTTAAACTGAAACATCAACTATTTTGTTTGCAGTTATAATGTAACAAGAAGTACTCCAGATTATTGATGTATAGTATTAAACCAGGGGTGGCCAACCCGCGGGAGTCGTAACTGTGGCACACGAAGACTTATTGAAAAAGTACAAAAATTTTATGAAAATGTTACTGGATTAATTGAATTACAAAAGAAAATTATCATGAAGAGAATATGTAAAAAACAAATTTTCAGCGAGATATTTTAAAGGCGCTAAGCAAGATTTTTTTCCTCTTCAGAATAGCGCCAAAAATAAGATCATGTTCCAAAACTTACAATTCCACAGCATTGTAATGTTCAGAAAAAAGTGTTGAGTAACGGGAGACTAAAAACAAATTCTCTCTCTCTCGGATGGTCGAATCTGCCCAAAACGTCATTCTCTCTCGGGGTCGTTAATTTTTAACAATTTCGGATTTCCACTCGAATTTCAGCATCCCCTTGCAGTGCTGAAAGTTAAGTGTTTATAGCTATTGGCTGTCAGAGTGATGTTAGACAAAAAGGTTCTTCCAAAGATGTTGGCTATTTACGATTTCTGTAATGTCAAGAAGTAATTCTACAATACATTAGGAGAGCAGTTGTTAATACGGTAGAAGTAATTCTATTTGCACAAAGTAGTCGCTTTAAAACAGAGAGAGTGAGAACTTGCATCCATGACCAATCAGAATGCTGGATTTGGAGCCTAAAAAATTCGTGGCGTAACACCAGCAAATTGATTCCAGTTGTCAGACTCTGTTGATTTAAAACTCTATTTAGCAAGACGTCAAACATTTTTCCTTTTCTAAAATTGTTTTTAGATTTTAGCTTGAGCATAGTTGTTTCAAATTTTTTTATTTTCAGTATGTTTATGAGTAATCCTTCGATATCGAAAAGAAATTATGAAGAGGATATTGCAACACGTGATTTCAAAATTGTCTGGGAAGAACAATACTAATTTAAACATCAAAATGCTTCGCAGCCTGTTTGTTTATTACGAATGTGGAATTTGTATAACAGTTCCAAAAGAATTTAACTTGGACCTTCATTTCAAAGAACTGCATAGTGATTTCAACAGCAAATATCCTGTTGGATCAAATTTGCAAACGGAATTTATTAATAAAAAAAAAAAAGAAATCTTTAGCCGGCCAATAATTTTTGTTCCAGAAGAGAAATGACGAAATGGAAACCATGTTGAAGGCTTCTTATGAACTTTCTTTGTTAGCTCACAAAAAAAAGACCATATTTTGACGGAGAGGAAGTAATAAAAAGTAGCCTTTTAATTTTCGCCCAAAATGGCTGTGATTTAAATGCCAAAAATATGGTTGATAAAATAGCTTTGTCTATAAATACCGTCATGCGTCGTATAGATGACATTGGTCAGGATGTTGGAACGCAAATTGTCTCTGGACTTCAAAACTGCAAATATTTTTCATTAACTTTGGATGAAAGCTATGGTATCATAGACAATGCGCAGTTAAGCAACTTTTTGCATTACATGAAAAAAATTTTTGATACTGTGGAAGAACTTCTTGATTTGCGCTAACTAGTTTTAACTACAGGCGAAGATATTTTTAAGGAACTTAAAAATGTAATCGAAGTGAACAAAGTAGAATGGGCAAAATTAGACAGTGTTTGCACAGATGGAGTGCCTTGCATGGTTGGCAGAATAAAAGTTTTTGTTGCATTGCTAGTAAATTTTTTGGGAAAATTTTTTTTCAAGTATCATTGTATTATTGATCAAGAAGCTCTTTGTGCCAAGAACTTAAACTTGTCTTTTGTTGTTGACCCCATGGTGCACTGTATCAACAAAATACGCGCTTGTGCTCTGAATCGACGAAGATTTCGTACGCTTTCCCCCAAAGAAACGGAAGAAAATAGTGAGTTACTCCTTCATTGTAGTGTGCGCTGTCTTTCCAAAGGAAGTTCAATTGCGAGATTTTGGAGTTTGAGGGAATGTGTTTTAGAATATCTGGAAGAAAACAATGAATTGCCCAGTAAATGCTCACTCCTCAGGAATGAAAATTGGTTGTGAGATTTAGCTTTTCTTACTGATATAATGGAACATTAAAAAATTTAAATTTAAGATTCCAGGAAAAAAACTGCATTTTTCCTACCCTAGTTGGTCATACATCTTCTTTTGTAAACAAACTTTTGATTTTTTCTCTGGATTTTGGAGAGAAAAAATTAACTAATTTCCCATTCATGCAGGAATTATCTGCCAAAGTTAGTAATGTTCCAAACTATGATATATTTAAAAATTTAATATCCATTTAGCAGGATTCTTTCAGTGCCAGGTTTTAGGATTTTAAAGATGATAAAAAAATACTGAACTTTTCACTAATCCTTTTTCGATTTCTCTTCAAGACATTAATTGTTATCCACCTCAGATACAAATCGAAATTATTGACCTACAGCACCATATTACTCTAAAAAGAAAATATAAGGAAATTATTTTAACCTCAAATGATCGGAATTACATCGAATTTTGGAAATTTGTGCCACCAAGCAATTTTCAAAATTTACATGGTTTAGCGGTCAGATATTGTTGTAGGTTTGGATCAACATTTGTTTGTGAAGAAATGTTTTCTGTCATGAACGTAATTAAATCAAAATATCGCTCAAAATTAACTGATGCACCTAAAACACCTAATTTTGTTAGCATCTTCAAGAACTTATCTAAATATAGATAATTTACTACAAAAATCACAAATTCAAAAGCCACATTAAGAAAGTACTGACTGCTTAATAATCATTTAAAATTTAATGTTTCAAGTTGCTTATTTTTATTTTGTACCTAAGCTATTACTGATTGATCCTGAAAAAACTTATCAACAATAAAATACAAGTTTCTACTTTTGTTTTATTTGTTATACCATTTTCTTTACATTTTCACTGCATAGAACTTGCATTTAAAAATATGCTCTTGGTGTAAATAACTCATAATGAGCCTATAAATAACATTTTTTCACTTTCTTATATTTTTTAGTTTGGTGGAAAAGTTGGAAGTTGTACGTGTAATTTTTTTTTATCAGATTGTGGCACGCTTCCCCAAAAGGTTGGCCACCCCTGTATTAAACAATGAATTCCTTTTTATTTCAAAAATAAATAGTTATGATGTTTAGGTCTATAGGATTCTGATGAATAGCAGAATCTCATTTCCTCCATTTCAAGAATTACACTTTAAAGAGTTTTAATTTGAAATAGTCAATCCAATTAATTACTAAATAACACAGGATCATATAACGCTTGAAATGACTAGAATATCCTATTGGAGTAGATGATGTGAGTATGAAATCAAATGTGTATTCGATTATATCTCAAACTATGTGAGATGTCTTTACACTAGGTCTTGAAATGCACTATTGAAGATGACTGGCTATAAACAACAAAGATTACGCAAATAAAAATAATAATCTAGGATTTGAAAATCTTTTTTTTAAAAAAAATGCTGTCAAATTTCTAAACATTTCTTGGTTTCTTTTAGCGCATGAGTGGAATTTACATTCAGCTCTCTCTGCATATTATGTTATGAAAGGCATTTTACCTGGCGAAGTTCCACCTTCAGATGCTGAAATAGCAGCAGCACATAGCAGAACACATTCTGTTACTCCATCAGAGGAAACCAATGGGAGAAATGTAGTAACTAATGGCAGCAATACTGGGAGTAGACCTCCTCTGAAGAAACTCCCTGCATTTGACTGTGAAGAACCAAGTAAATCTTTTATATTTTCTCTTAATATAAATTTCTTTTATTTCCTTACAAAATTAAAAAAAACTAAGGAAAATATTGAATTTTTAATTTGATTTGTATTGTTTGGAACATTAAGTTAATACTTGCAACTTGATTGCGGAGTTTGCCTGATGAATGCTTTGAAACTGACTGTATTGTGCTGAAAGGGAAATTTGGAGATTTTTTTCATACTTTGGACTGGATCATTTTGTCTTTCAAAAAAGTTGCCTATATGAACATTTTAAACAATTCTGCTGTGTAAATTGTGGCAACATTTCGGAGAAAGTCGATTCCGTTTTCGACAGGATCATGCTCCTGCAGGGAGATATTAAGGCATGGGTTAACTGGGCTGAGGCTTATCTTGTTCTGGACTCAGCTTTAGTAAGATCATAATCTGAATTATTTTAATTATCAAATGTTATTCAAGAGTATATTCTCCTAAAAATTAAGAATTTGAACTACACACCAACCAGCAACAGTAGCAAGACTGCATTATTAGGTCAGGTTCATGTTTATGCATATGGCTACTACTATCCAACATCATTACTACATCATACTAATTTTTAACTTTGCATGAAAAAAAGCAAAATATATAGGTGTCCAGATACTTTTGATCATATAATATATTACACTGGGCATAAGATTAATTAAGTTAGATTTAATATTCAAGCACCTGCTAAACATAAACCTTTAAAACTCAGTTTGCATGATCATGTGATTCTGAGTGAATTAGACATTCTTATCTCTTTAAGATCCAAAATATTCTTATTTTTAAATATTACGTTCTTCTGGTTATTAACATTATATTTACCCAAATGACACTGAAAAAAATATTAAAAAGAATCTTTGCTAATCTCCCCTGGAACATGGAGTGTTCCAACATGAATTTGCGGGCTGGTTCTTAAAGGGATAATACTGTACAGTTTTTCTGTACAACTTTAAAAAATATGTATGTTTTCTATGTATGTCACTTGGCACACATGCTGTGATATTATCTATAAATTATTTATTGATTTACTTTCATATTTTGTAAGAAAATGTTATATTGTGAAACATTTAAGCTACTCTGTGTAATTTATTAAATTGTACATACTTATTCCAGTTTTAGATAGGAAACTTACAAGAGGTATATCTCGTGCAACCGACAATTTTACTCTTGTGTCTCAGGCTAGAAAAGAGCTCGCCGAAGACTTTGATTCTGCAGAACCCTATGCTCGGCCTTCGAGCTTGAAACTTGAGTTGCCTGAGCATTCTTTTTCTTTGCCCGATTTCTCTGTCTTTCCTGAGAACTTGAGAGAATATTTGCAACGGGACTTGATTGAAACAGCTACATTGGTATCTTTAGAACAAGCTGGTAAAAAATTTAATTATAGGGATTTTTTCCCCATCTTTTTAAGTTAAAAAAAATCTTAAGTACCTTTCTAAAATAAACCTTGAATGACTTATATTTATTTTAAAAGCAACAATCATCCATTTAATTTTTTAAAAAGAAGGATTAGTTTTTTCTTAAATTTAATATTTACTTTTATCTATGTAAAATAATTGATATTTTTAATGTAAAAATTATGATTAATATTATGTGATCTGTCATTTAATTCTTTCAGTGAATCCATCTTTTCATGCTATTGAAATTTTTCTGGAATAAAGTTTAATTTTATGAGCATTTCATATGTATTAATAAATATTGTTTCTAAAAATTATTTATAACTCTTAAGATTTCATTATAATATTCAAAAATAGGTAGACTAAATTGGTGGCATTCACGAAAAATTGGTCGTAAATTGTGGCCACTTTCTACCACTGGTGATGGTAATTGTCTTCTTCATGCTGCATCATTAGGTAAGAATAAATTTAAATGCCTTATTTTTATACCGTCTTTTTTATTCAGATTTACCTACTGAAGAGATAAATTGCTATACACACCTATTCAGTATCACAATACTCCTTCTTTTGTGCAAATAACTGCAGCAATTCTCATTAGAAGGGATTTAATGATGTGCTGTAAAAGTTAATGGTTAATAGTGTTACCTAGCATTCCTGCAGTTTTTGCCCTTAAATTCATCTCAGAATATGATGTTAATGAGTATCATTGTGACTTATCCTACTGTTTTAAAAGATTTACATATGGTAGCCTGGTAAGTGTTCTAACTCTTTACTGTTATGCTAGCTAAGTGGTCGCTATACTGCTGAGCTACCATGCCATTTTTAAATCCTGTGAGCTACCAACCAAAAGTACTACCAACTTTCTTAAAAAATGTTACATTTGGTTATTACCTATAAACTTACCTTTCTAGTAAATATGAATTGAATTTGAATTAAACTGTACATAACAAAAAGAAACTGAAATTGAAGTATACTAATACCTTGACTTATGCTCCCCTGACTTGCAGGAATTCAAATCTTATCGATTTGTCTTTTTCTTTTTTGATCATTAAAACTCAGGCAGAATCATTGCCAATGCCTGATGAAATTGGTAATTTGATTGAAGAAGGCAAATAAATCAGAAAAGGTTAGTGATGACATTCAAGAACTGCTGGATTCCCACAAAAGTGCTGGCGCTTGATGAACTCATAGAAATGCATCAGTAAGAGCAAGACAATGAAGAACTTAAATCTGTAGACCCAGTTCAATGAATATTGAATGACAGTTGGTAATTTGACAAGCCTCACTTTAATTGAAAAAGGGTTACAAATTTTAGAAAATACATACTCCATCAAAGATTGTATTTTTTCCGACAAAACAAGGAATAAAGAAAATTATTAGCATGCTACAAGGGAATTTTGCATGAGAAAAAAATCTTTGAGAGGCGGCAGACTACTTTGTTGGATTTTATAAAACCCTCTACATCAAAATAACTTTGGTTTGCGATTTTATATTTGTGTTATTTAAGAATTTATTAAACATTATTTTTTTCTAAATTATTATTTTTTTTGTCTAACTAAAAATAATTTATATGCAAAATTATGCCTCAACTTACGCGGTTATCACTCAGTCTCACTTATCGTGTAAGTTTGAAATATTACTATATAGTTAATAATAAATAACAAACATAACAGATTTTTTAATCAACTTTAATTAGAAGGATATAGTTCTCTTTTTGTAAACACCTTTTTTATGTTGAAAGAATTGGTAGAGGTTGTGCCACTCAAATACAGTTGTCCATCAGTGAGTCTGCATCTGTACTTACTTTTAATAAATAACATACTGGAAAAAAAATTTCACTTAGATATGTAGAACATTGTTTTCACTTCATGACAAACCTGGATCAAAATTGGGTACTTTTCTTTGGAACAAGAGGCTAAAAAGGAAAGTGATTTTACTCATAAATTTTGAAAATCAATCAAACCAGCTCCACTGCAGCATTGCCTTCTTGAAAATCAAAAAGGTCCATGATACAAGTAGAGAACTCCTTAGTATCAATCCCTATAAAAGCTCAAGAGAATCAATTCAATTTACTGAAAATGTTTGATGGGTACTGCGCTAGCTGAACCAGTCTTATGCAGTGTATAATAAATGATGAATTGGTGCATTACACCTGCTTCAAATATTGCATCAGTCTGAAAGCACAACATTCAAATAAAAAAAAAAGAATATGACCAGGCAGCAGTTTATTGTTGTCCAAACCCATTAGAATTCTATCCAGTTGATGAGAGGATCTGGTCAAAGCCATATACAGATGTCATAGAAGTTGCATTACTGTCATTAGCCTATACTAAACCAACATCAGAGTATTTGCCTGTATTTGCATAATTTTTGTCAGACTTTTCAATTGAAATCTCAATTATTGAACCAAATGATATTTTCCCCAGTCATTTACTGCCGAAATGTAATGCATTTTAACAAACTACAGCTATATTAGTTAAAATCTTATTGTTAGTAGGGGAATTGAAAATGATCATCAGCTGTTAATCTCTGTTGCACTAGTCATAAATTAGCAGAATTTTGAATAATACCAGTTGACAGATGCTGGTTGAAATACTTTTCACTAAATTTTGGTATAAGATTATACTTTTTTCTTGTTATGCAATAAGCATGATTTCTTATAATCCTATTCACCATTTACGGGCAAATTTTTCAGGATTCATGCCAGTTTTTTTTTCTGTTTTGGGGGATACTGTTGACCTATGACACCCAACAGTCCAGAGTTTGCTGATATAAGCATTAGTCCTTTTATTGTGCTGTATGTTTGCCCATGATTGAAGTTACATCACTACCAATATTCATGGTCAAATAATTTATATGCTCATTGAAGCTGTAATTTTATAATCTGTGCAATTGGCATTAGCTTTTGGCTTGTAATTCATTAAATTAATTTCTCTTTGTAGTCATATGTATATATACACACATACATGTATGTGTTTGTTTATATTGCATATTATTCATTGTTATTTGTTAGGTATGTGGGGTTTCCATGACAGACTTTTAACACTGCGAAAAGCATTGCATTCCCTTCTAATGAACAGCTCCTATACTGATGCCTTTTATCGAAGGTGGCGTTGGCAAACTGCTTTGCAAAACAAAGAGGTAATTGACAACATTTTATTAAATTTGGTGGCATTAGGTGTACTGAATTTTGAAATTGGCTTTTATTTTATCCATGTAGGATTTATTAATTTGAAAAACATTAATTGACCCCATATAATTATATATTTTTGTGTTATATAAACCAAAAATTCTCTGATATAAACAACAACAACAAAAAACCTCTGATATTACTTTATTCTTATATAAATAATGAAAATCTAATAAAGTAGTAAATTATAATACTAGATACATATTTAGGCTGGTTTGATATATTGTGAAGAAGAATGGGAAAGAGAATGGAAAAATCTTTTGAAATTGTCATCATCTGAGCCAAGACAGTCAAGTATTCAAAGAAATTTGAGTGAATCAACTTGTAGTTCAAGGTAATAATATTTTCCGATTATAGTAAAAAAAGTAATACTTTTTTATAAACATTTTTGTAATTTTTTTTTAACAAGCATTTTAGTATAATCAACTGTTTTTGAAAATGTTGCTCTGAGTTTATTTTAATTAATTTATTTGATTGATTGTGAATACTTGTAATTAAGGTTAATGGCAAATATTAAATTACATCTCATTTTTTAAAGCTGAATACTACAAAGTAATAGTTTAGCTTAGTAATTTCAACAATTAATCTACAATATTATCTCAAGTTTTGTATATTAATTTAAAAGATTGTTAATCCTCCCTCAAAAAATTTTAAAATAACAGTTTTGGTAAATAGGAGGGATTGATACAAGTTTAATTTAAAAGTTACTTTATCGTTGACCTTCATAATATATGATTCATTTTTGTGTGTTTTATTGAATCTAAGCTTAAAATACAGAGGAAATATCTTTAATAAATCAGTACAGTTGTTGGCTTTTGCTGATGACATTGATATCATTGCCCGAATACCCACCACACTAAGACAGTCTCTTGTCTTTAGAGAAAGAGGCCCTCAGAATGGGACTGAAAATCAATGAGAACAAGACCAAGTACATACCTTGCATAAATCTTGTTTTAACAATTCTCACTTTAAAATTGAAGAGTATAATTTTGAAGTTGACAGTTTCACTTATTTAGGTTCAGAAATTAATAATAGAAACGATTGGTACTACTAAAATCGAAAAGAGAATTACTATGGCTAATAGATGTCGTAATGGAATATGAAAATATGTGAAATCGAATTTAATCAAAAGAAAAACAAAGGTTCTATTGTATAAAAGTCTTTTAAGATCAGTATTAACTTATGCATGTGAAACTTGGTCTATGTCTCGAGCCAATGAGAACATCATGAGCATCTGCGAAAGAAAGATCTTAAAATTTATTTTTGGAGGAATTCAGGAAAATGAAAGGTGGCAAAGAAGATCAAATTTCGAGCTCTATCAATCATATAAAGAATCTGACATCGTTAACTTCATCAAAATACAACGAATTAAATGGGCAGGTCACGTTGTCAAAATGGACGAAGACCGCACCACTAAAAAAGTCTTCAATGCCCAACCAATTGGCACACAAAGAAAGCGCAGGCCTAATCTTTGATGGATTGATGGCCTAGACAAATATCTCTGAGTTTTGAGAACTAAGAATTGGAGAACACTGGTAGGAAGAAGGCTAGCCTAGAAAAGGCTTCTTGAGAAGGCCAAGGCCCACCCTGGGCTGTCAAGCCACTGAGGAAGGAAGGAAGCTTAAAATAACTTAATAACACTGCTTGACGTTTACAGGCATACCTCACTTATTGCAGCTTCACTCAGTGTAGACCCCTACTGTAATGCAATTAGTAATTTGAATAATAAATTTCAGTTAGTACTGGTTAATTCCATATCCTTCAGTTTCAAAAGATTTTCTGCCAAAATGTTCCCAATTAATAAGTATTGCCGAAATTAATGGTGCTGTTGATCAAGGCCAAGCATAATGTTTAGTCTGGGCATATATACAAAATCAATCACCAAGAGAAGGAGCATGTGACTGACACAGGTATAACTTGCCTTCTATCTTGTAAGTCCTCATCACATGCATATATTTTATTCTTACCATTCTATTCATGGATGAATGGCAGGATTCATTTTTTTAAAAAAAATTTATTATATCATTCCTCAACCTATTTATAAGAATTGAAAAACAAAAATCAACAAATGTTGCAAGACTTGGATATAATCTAGATGTTAACTAATAGGCTCAGCCTCTTCATGACAAATCTATCATCATAGAAAAAGTGCATTTATGAAGTAAAAAGGGAAAATGCTCTAATAGAAGAGAAAAAAACTTTACATTTAATTATTTTCGAGAATTTATTTTCATTGGGAGAATATGTAAGTTTATTGAAGAAAATAATCCAAATGGAAAAAAAAGAGCCTTTGAATAGGGCAAAAATTAAAAAATACTATTCTATTTTTATACATGATGTACAAAGAATAAGGGGGGGGGGGTACAAAACACTTTGGCTGATTTTCTAGTTTAAAAAAATCACGTTTTTCTTTTTACTTTTGTAAGTACTATGTAATATAAATTTGTTCCATTATTTTTACTTAATTTTATCAATACAAATATTTTTGTTAGAACACAATTTTAATAGGTAAGAATTTGTTATTTTTCCTATAGAAATAATATCTCACTTAATGCAGATTCATTTAGGGCAATACTTTTGAGGAACCAGTTAACTGTACTGAGTTAAGTATCCCTGTACATAATTTCTTGATGAAAAAATAGCTATGTGTGTCAGTACAGTATTAGTATTCAAAAGCTCAATGTGATTCTATGATAATTCTTTTTTAAAATGTTTTACTTTTTGCTTTTATTTTTTGTAAGTTTATAATTCTGATGTGTAATAGCTTTTAATGTTTATATTTCCAGTAATGGTACTCAGTGCAGCGATTATCAGTCAGAAGTATATGAAAGTTTAGAAGAACTGCATGTTCTTGCTCTGGCTCATGTATTGAAGAGGGCTATCATAATAATCTCAGACACTGTTCTGAAAGATGTGACAGGTGAACCCTTTGCTCCCATACCATTCGGTGGAATATATTTGCCATTGGAATGTCCTGCATCTGACTGTCATCGTTCTCCTTTATGTCTCACCTTTGATTCTGCTCATTTTTCTGCTTTGGTTCCCATGGATGATGAAGGTGGGGATCTGTTGTCAGAGCTTAAAGGTAAAGAGTAAAAAAAATTATACTATAAGAAATCAGTATTCTTATTATGTAATACTTGCTGGCCATTAGTAGATTATGACATTAATTAGTTTAGTCATATTACATGGAATATAACAAACATCACTTTAGGAGATGCCCACAAAATTTTCTGAAGCTCTTTATTTACTCTTTATTATTTAGAATAAACTATTTGTATATACAGGATGATGTTTTAGAACAGGGGTTGGCAGACTTTTCCAGGATACGGGCTACTTCTAATGTTTTCAAGGTATTGCAGTCCATTTAGTATCAGTGGCCCACTCAAAGGGGGGAGTCTATGGTCTGGACCCTCCCCCATAGCCCATGATTATTTTTTAATGGATTATAATCCCATGTTTTTTTGTACATGAAATTTAATAAAGTATTTTTTATTAATAATTTTTAAAAATTAATGCTAATTATTTATTTAATAATTTATTTCTTACTCTTCTTTGTCCCCGACAATCAACAAAAGAAAAAAAAAATTATGTTTGGCAGCGTAATGGGGTAGAATATAAATATTGCAGACATTCGATTCTGAACCACCACACCGCACCCCCTTTGAAAAATTTATGAGTGCGCTCACTGTCCAGGACCGTAGGTTTGGTGAGTAAGCAAAAGTCAATAATAACTTAATAATAAATACAGAATATGTACTTACCAACGTAAATGAACGAACGTAAATTACCAACGAAATGAAAAACTCACTTTTTGAAACCACATTTAAAACAAACGTAAATTAGAAACAAAATAATAATAGCCGCAAATATAATAATATCTAATGATGCATTTATTACAAATTACATTAAAAAATAAAAATTTCCATCTAAAGTAAGTTTTTGTAATTATAGTCAGTAGGAGACTTAGTCTACGTACTGTCAGCCATCTGGAATATTTCCATATACAGCTACTAACGGCTTATCTTCAGCGGTCGCTCCAAATTGTCTTGGCAGTCCACCGGTTGATTGCGATTGATGTAATGCCCACCCCGGTTTTAGGATATCTAGTTTTTGTTTCATCATCATTAAGTCTCAATTCTGACATCTTTTTACTGACTCATTGTTCATTAACATTCAAATTGTAATCATGGTTCTTGCATTAAGAAAATACATGTTATGTTGAGAGAATTATAATCTAACCCATACAGAAACCATCAATTGCATGTCAAGTGTTTGATGTTTGCTTTGTCTGTAAACCAGAGTTGCACAAGCTGTGACAAGAATGCCGTTTGACTCCCACTTTAGCTAGTTACAAGAGCAATAGATTGAATTGATACTGTGGTTTTGAGCTTTTAAATTGAATTATGTTCAAATTTTTTAGAAAATTGTTCCTCTTCAAGAGCTTGAACTTTTGCAGTTTGCAATATTTTTAATAAGTTTTCAAGTTGTGCATATTTTTAATCATTTTTATTTGCCGGGACTGTTATGCCATAATAATTTTAGTAATACAGCTATAACAAAAATTAGTTTTAAAATGAATATTTGAGATTTTGAAATATATTGAATTCTTCTCATGTCTGATTTTTTCCATCTAATGATATTTGATATAATTTGTAATTGAAAGAAATTAAAAACAATTTTCAATATAAAAATTAAAGTTCAACCTATGAATTTTGATTATTTTTTCAATGAAAATTTATAATTTTTGGTACATCTTAAGAATAAATTAATGAGGAATAATAATAAAATATCATCTTATAGCTGTGATACCAGTGACCGATCCTGAAAACAAATTGCTTCCTCTGCAATTGCTGTTGACCCAGGCCCAGAAGTTCGATGGGTCAAGATGAGAATGATCCTTGGGTCATTGCCAGATTGACCCTTACAGACAAAGAAAAACTTATTCTACTAAATGATATCTGGATATAAAAAATATAGAAGTGACCAATGAAAATGGCCTACTGAAAATAATTCTTACAAAGAAATGAATGGGTATTTAGCTGCAGCAAAAACTTATGATCCATATGAATCTGATGACAGTTCATCAGATCGTGATATCCTGTACTGGAGGTAAAAGCAAGAAAATAAGGCTGCTCGCCAGTTTCAAACAGTTGCCAAACAGTTTGGAAGTATAGGTAGAGTATGAGTAAGAAATTGAAACACTTTGGTAACATAGCTCGACGGGAGGCTCTTTCAAAGGTGAAACAACAATGTTAAAAGAGCTTCCGATACACTTAAAAATAAAAGAACTTTAAGTGCCTCCCTATGATGTCACGAACTGCTACAGTTGATGGCAGCTTGAATCCACGACAAGTTTGTGGTTGCTGTTTTAAATACTGAAAGAAACATGAATATCAAAAGAAATTAATACAAAATTACCTTCTTCAGCAATTAATCGATATGAAAATGATAAGATTCGCAAAAATGGTTCTTCATATGTCATAATGGTAAATATCCTACCATGCAGTGTATCAAATCCGTTGTACCATGTATAGCTCCCCATCAACAAGTTACATGTGTTCAACTTGTTATACAAACCAAAAA